>OY735256.1:4226179-4252109 GCA_963457715.1 Argyresthia albistria
GGTGTCGCTCTGTATGGTGTGCGCGATGCGGTGCAGTGCGGGCAGTGCGGCGTGCAGGTGCGCGGGGTGCGGGGCGCACACGAGGGGACGCACCGCGCACGCGCGCGCGCCGGCGCCGCCCACGGCTGGCGCTGCGGGGAACGACGGAGTTGACGAAGTAGACTTAGCATCCATCAACCGTCCGGCGCTGAGTGAATACTAGCGCCACAGGACTGACAAGTTTAGTGTAGCGGTGTGCGCAATAGCAATACGTTGATTCTTAGGGTACCGTACCCGAAGGGTGCCAAACGGGACCCTATTACTAAGGCTCCGCTGTCCGTCTGTCCGTCCGTCCGTCAGCGGGTCCTAGAGCACGAACCGTAATAGCTAGAAAGTTGAAATTTTCACTGAATGTGTATATCTGTTGCCACAACAACAACTTTACATTACCCATAATGTTTTTAATTTGGTTTTTTTTTTCAATTGTTTTGGTTACGGTACCCTTCCTGTGCGATTCCTACTCGCACTAGACCGATTATTTTATGGTTCGTTTCCTATTGCTAATGCTACACGCGTCTACCGATCTAAGTGCTGTTGAAAAACGGTCTATAAAGACCGGCAGGCAAGTAGGGATTATTGAAAAGTGGTTCATATTGACGGGCTGGCAAACGAGGGGTTAATGTAGATTCATTACTATGGCCGTTCTCCCGTGTATAGTTCCGTCTCACCAGTCAACCGGAACAGCCTGGTCCTTGGCCGCTGAGGGCGCCGCTTGGCGAAGTAGTCCGCCATCGGCAGCTCGCGCGCGGCGTCGGGGTTGCCCCCCGTGGCGCGCTGGGCGGCCAGCGTCACGCTCTCGATCTCCAGGTATTCCGTTAGGAGCAGTTGGAGCTGGCGAGGAGGAAAGCTATGAATCAGTCGACGAGCTCGCTGGTGATGCGGTCGAGGCTGTGCATAGAGGACCCGGGCTGAAAACCCGGCTGGTCAGACAAAATCCCAAGATAATGGGGGCTATTTGGAAGGAAAATGCACTAAACTAAAAAGGCCACTAAGCCCTCTAAACGTCATTATGACGTTATCTTAGTTGTTGATATGATAATAAACAACAACTAACAACTAAAATGACGTCATTGTGACGTTTAGAGGCTAGCTTTACTTGCCTTTTTAGTTTAGTGCAATTTCCTTCCAAATAGCCCCCATTGAATGTTTATGTGATGAAGCTGTTTCTGGTTCCCACGACACAGCTTTAGCCACTGTTGGGTATAGACTACGCCACAGCGATAGGCTGGCGTCCAATGTAATCCAATCAATCTAGGAACAAGTCATAAGTTGAAGCATTATGTACAAAATGGCTGGACATTCTCAGAATTGTATTTTTCCAACAGATATATTTTATAAAGTCAATTTTGTGCAAAAAAGACAGTATTTGATGGAACTTTTACATGAGGTCACTCTGTCGTTATTTCATAAAACTCAGGAACAAAAGGCCCGTTTTGACAGTTCATAAAAAGTATCTATTTTAACTAGCAGTACGCAAGCCTATCGGCATGCGATACGTTTGTGGAATTGGGCGCCAGGCACCACCAGGTTTTGGCGCGATCTGTATTATGAAGCCAGGCTGTAAGCAAGTGTGTGTGAATGGTCTTACCACTTGTTGCACGGCACTCCAGTAGTGTTGTTGTGTGTGCAGACAGCTCTCTGGTATATGGTGACGTTGCAACGCCAACTTCCATAGTTGCAGCAATCTAGAACATATTAATGCTCGATACTATCAATTTGTCTAGCTATGCCGGACGTTGAGGACTGAAGTTTATCAATATCCTAATGAATGACTATTAACCAACTATTATTTACATCGTTAGCCTGTAGGGAGTTCGCAATTTTGTAGATGTGCATCTGCTGTTGAGCCTCTTATTACTAACTTACATATATTTTACAAATCGCGTCCAGTATCTTAGATACTCACTGTATTTACATTACATTACATAATAGTACACCTAAATCAACGTAAAATCTACGGGCACGTCCGTGGCATGTCATTGCACGTAATGTCAACCAATGGGCACTGCACCTGAATCAATGATTCGTCCTTTCCTCATTTCACAAACACAAATCCATTATGACACACCTCGCATTATCAGTAGCGGTCCTCAAGAACCGGTCAGCTAGGCAGTTAAGCAACGTAGCGAGCGGTCTGCCCGTCTCGCTCGCACCCGCTTCGCCTGCGCCCGCGCCGCTGTTGGCGTCCTGCTCGCTCTCGCCCGGTTCTCGCCCAGACACGATGTCGGTGGATACGTCGGAGATCACGGAGAGGAGTTCGCTTTGGATTTGGACCTTGAATTTCTGGAAATATGGATTTTGGTAAATGTTAAGTTTTGTAAACCCCTTTACAAAACTGCACTGTGCCAGAGTTAACACCATCTAAATCTTTTTGCCACTAAATCTTGCTCATATCTGGGTAAAGGCCTGTGTCCCTCAGTGGGGCAGTAATGGACATCATTTATTTTAGTTTTATTGTGATTGTGAGTGGTCTATCTATTCAGCCTCCAACACCCACAGTTGAGTAAAGGTCTCCCCTTCATTATGCCATTTGTTGCGGTCCTGGCACAGAAGAGATAATAGTACTCCGTACAGAACGGCCACTCCCTTCCCCGCGCTGATTCAGATACCGCACCCCACCCCTGGCGTCTAGGGACTGGTTGAAAGATCAATAGACGCGGCTGAACGCCTGACGAGTGACCGCGCGTATACGGTGAATAATAACCGGCAATATAATATGGTGAAGTTTTGTGCATTATTTGGGTGTCTGTCGTCAACTAGAAACAGCAAAGACAGGAGATTCTTTCGGTTCCCGACTGATGAAAGAAGGTAAGCAACAGCAACTCTATTGTTGTTCTTTTGAGAAATAATAACCGGCCAAGTGCGAGTCGGACTCGCGCACGAAGGGTTCCGTGCCATTATCTATAAAAAACCGCAAAAAAATGTATGGGAGCCCCCCCTAAATATTAATTTAATTTTAATTTAATTATTTATTTTTTAAGTAAATAATATACTCAATATATTGTGAACATTTTAAGCGTCTACCTGCTACCATTATCAATATCGAGCAAAAATGAGCAAAAAAATCACGATTGTTGTATGGGAGCCCCCCTTAATATTAAATTTCTTTTGATTTTTAGTATTTGTTGTTATAGCGGCAACAGAAATACATCATCTGTGAAAATTTCAACTGTCTAGCTACCACGGTTCATGAGATACAGCCTGGTGACAGACGGACGGACGGACGGACGGACGGACGGACAGACGGACAGCGAAGTCTCAGTAATAGGGTCCCGTTTGCACCCTTCGGGTACGGAACCCTAAAAATTATAATACCGTAACTCCCGGAATGTAACTTGGTCAGCGTTTGCTGTGTGTCTCGCTCTCTCACAAGGACAGACTTTGTGCGAGACAGAGACAGAGTTATATGTTTGTAGTACTTACTAGCTACTGACTACGATAATTGATAATAAGTCTTCAAAAAAGGAGAGGTTCTCTAAAGGTTCTCTTTCATATTTTATTTTCTAAGATACCTAACCTTTCGTAATACATAATTATCAATTAAGTACATTTATTATAGATTCATTTCGTGCTATTCGTTGTTGGTGCGATTCAACAACGCGAACGAAGCACTTCGAGTTGAAAAGTAGGTAGTAGGTGGGTCAATCAACTATTTAACCACACTTTGCTGTCCCCGACCATTTATTATTAAAATACGCTAAATGGTTAAATTTACACATTTGACGAATATAACAATAGTATCTAAGCTAGCAGGCACTAGGTAGGGGAACTTGATTACGTTCTCGAAGATCTTCGTTTGTGTTTTTTTTTGCTCGCATGGCGCGGTATGGTGTCCTTTGATAGTGCCGTTGAGCTGCTAGTCCTCGAAGAACTTTCAGAGGGAGTGCGTGCGTTGACAGAAAAGTGTGGGTTAAGTTGATTGACCCAGGTACGCACGCACTAACTTTGTCGCGGCGACGGCGCGCCATTAGCTGGGTCCACATACAGCGAGCTTCGGCCGGGTCTCGCTCGAACCCTGTAGTGGTTTGGTTGTTTTGAATCTCTCAGAGACTAGGTACCTACTTAACATAAAATTCGAATATTGTACAATCCTAACGATGTTTTTACATAGGTAGGTACGAGTACCTACCTACAGTTCACGCCAAGTGTCTGTCTCTTACCTACTTCAGAATAAGTAATAGTAGGTAACAACAACATAAAATAGCTTCACGCCTTTTCCCATAAGAGGTGGCAAAGGCACTATGCCCACTTAAAATAATTCAAAAGTGAGTTCGAAAATGGAATCTATGGCGACCGCATAAGAGCTGTCGGACTTAATATTGTCCAGTAATTTTAGTGAGTGTAACCTAGAGAATCGGCCACATTGTCAAGTTATTTTAGTGTGTGTCTCCTAGAGAATAGGCTCCATTACCTACCTATTTTGTTATTTATTGATTGCAGATAGAATACATTTTAGTGTCAGTCTCTAAATAATCTAAATAATTGATTATTACTTACATCGCATTTAGTGTAAGCAATATTTATTTAGTTACCTACCTATCTTGTCATTGCTAAATAAATAATAACTACCTATTACAATATATATTTTTATTTCAATGAGAACCCGACTAGGTACCTGTTTAAACGGCAGCGCCCCTACAAAGTCACTTCATATTACTTCATAATAATGCAAACGCTTGTGTTCGGGTCGCGCCGTCGTCTTTCGGTTCGCCCGACGCAAATCGCTGCATTTGCCGCGCTACCAGCCCTAGCAATATTTACGCACACATTTGCACGTGTACAAACATCATTTGGTCATGTAGTAGTAACAGGTGATTATTTTACGAGCGTTCTATGGAGTGTCCGAGGTGTGGTCCTGGGCCAACCTGATCCACTGTTGCCCGGCAGTTTCGGCGATGTCATCCGACCATCGGCCGGGTGCTCTGCCTCTCGGTCTACGCGCATCCATTGCGCCTGGCTAAACAGTAGCACAACTGTGTTTCTGCCGTCCCGTACGATAAAAGCCGTAACGCTTTACTAAGTACCATACTAGGAGTGGGTCGTCTTCGATTTTTTCAAAGACGAAACGAAACTGGTTTTCCAAATTCGGAAAC
The DNA here is from genome assembly GCA_963457715.1 of Argyresthia albistria. NCBI lineage: Eukaryota > Metazoa > Arthropoda > Insecta > Lepidoptera > Argyresthiidae > Argyresthia > Argyresthia albistria. Next base: position 4,231,312 of record OY735256.1, read on the forward strand.
GGGTTTTCAGAACGGTTTCGTTGGCAACTGGTTTTGATTTGAAGAACAAACTCAAAGCGGTCGGCATAAACCGGTCGGAGCGAAAACAGTCGGAGCGCGGACGAAACAAAAGCAGTCGGCGCTAAACCGGTCGGTGCCAAACCAGGTCGGCGCGAAAATAGTCGGAGTGTGGACGAGACGAATGAATTTAAAGCGGTCGTCGCTTAACCGGTTGGTGCCGCCAACTGGTTTAGAAGTACTGCTTTTTCTGAGAAGGAAAAACGAGTTTGTCGTTCCTGACACGTATACGGTGTTTTTAAACAGTGCGTCTTCGAAACGCTCACTCCTATACCATACCTCAGTGGCCTCCTTCAGTTGGTCGAGTACTCCGAGCGCCTCCAAGTAGATGATGACGTTGGTGTCGAAGGTCCTGTCCTCCTCGGAGAGTGATGCCTCCATCTCCGGCGTGACGTCCTGCAGCAGGGACGAGGTCACCTCCTCGCTCTTTGTCAGTTCTGGAGAAGGGGGTTTGATGTTCAGGACATAATAAGGTGTAAGTGGCGAGAGCGTCACGCGCACTTTTTCCAGTTTCATTGCCAGTCCGCTAGAACAGTCCTTAAGACTACGTACTGGGCTCTACTCACGATGCAATCTGTCTCGCGATTTGTTGCTGCAACTTGTATTTATCTCCCTATCTTCCTGTTTTGTCCTTCTCTAGCGGTTGCAAGGCAACCTGCCTTCTATGAGTTGCAGCGACAGATTGCAAGCCAGGTTGCATCGTGAGTAGAGCCCATTAAGGGCGGGCTATAGGCAATCAGAACTTGGAATTCGAGAATTCTAATTTTAGAGGAAATGAAATTAAAATAATCGGTTAAGTGCGGGTCGGTATCGCACACGAAGGGTACCGTACCATCGTACAACAAATCAAAAGCACTCAAAACAATAAAAAAATAAACAAAAAGAAAATTTAAAAAGTTTATGCCTTCACGAGATTTGAACCGACGACCTCCGGATTGAGAGTCTACATCATACCGCACCGGCTAACCACAACCATGTGGGTTGACGCGAAATATGCTATCATATTTAAATGTGTAGTATATGTGTCTATGACATGGTTGCTATGACAATAAATAAACAGTTTCAGTCAAGATCTCCATTTTGAAATGCGTAAGTGTATCTAAAGACGTCTCTTGTATCGGGGCCCCCTTTAATTTGCAATATCTCTCGTATTTCAGTATTTGTGGTTGGTGCGGCAACAGATATACACATTCTGTGAAAATTTCAGCTTTCTAGCTATTACGGTTCGTGCAGACGGACCCGGTGACAGACAGGACGGACGGACGGACGGACAGACGGACAGCGAAGTCTCAGTAATAGGGTCCCGTTTGGCACCCTTCGGGTACGGTACCCTAAAAAGGCTAACTGAGGAACATGCTGTGCCATTTTAATAATGATCATATAAATAACAAGAACACAAATTCAGATGCGGTGCGAAATGGTAAAATAAAACATTGTGACAGACAGATTTTCTGGCAACTTCAGGAGACTTTTCTATCGAGCAAAATCAATAAAATTACGTTTATGGGAAAGCGAAGTCACGCTGACACTCGTAATAAACAAGCTAGTGAAAAAACATACAGCAATAATACTCATCATTCGGAGCGATTTGTGATTTGCAGCGGGGTTTTCACGATAAGAGTACGCTCGGACCGAGTGCACTCGGACGAACTCATACGAGCTAGCTCGTATAAGAGTCAACTCGGATTGCGGTTTTCACACAGTTTTGGTTTTTAGACCACAAAGTAGTATTTGGCCTCTCCTCCGTGCACAGTCAAGATGTCGACGACTGATCTGTTACTCCGATAGTCATTTAGCCTATGGTTTCATAACACTTCCTCGGCTTCGTAGTATTCTAAAAAGCGCACTGTATCCCGTTCTGACCACTTTTTTCTGATCTCCGCTTTGTTTTTCTTCGACGACACCATTTTGTTTTTAAAAAGTCATCCGAGTGCGCTCGGACGAATAGAGCAGCGGCCGAGTCCACTCTGATCATTGTCGATATCCGAGTGCGCTCGGATGATGGGTTTACACGGTACGAGTTGCATCCGAGTAGTCATCCGAGTGCACTCGGTCCGAGCGTACTCTTATCGTGGTATAGACTTGCCAGCCAGCAGCAGAGTGGTCCGCCGCCGCGCCGACGGCCGCCGCGACATGGGGTCGGGCTCCCCGCGGTACACGGCGTCGCTGAGACCCTTCACTATCATGTCGACCAGCTCGCGCTTCTTGTCCTACAACAGAAACGGGGAGCTGTGGGACACAAACCGTGGTGCCGGTTATGAACACGGGTTCCGGCTTCGTACTATCAGCCTCTGGAACAAACTTGCCGGAGCTATCAAGGACAGTCCTTCACTGAACATTTTTTTAAATCGCCTAAAAGGACACTATTTTATACTTAAGTTTAAATACGTATTTACATATTATTTATTAGGGTTCCGTGCCCGAAGGGTGCCAAACGGGACCCTATTACTGAGACTTCGCTGTCTGTCCGTCCGTCTGTCTGTCTGTCTGTCTGTCTGTCACCAGGCTGTATCTCATGAACCATGGTAGCTAGACAGTTGAAATTTTCACAGATGATGTATTTCTGTTGCCGCTCTAACAACAAATACTAAAAAACAAAAGAAATTTAATATTAAGGGGGGCTCCCATACAACTAACGTGTTTTTTTGTGGCTTTTTATAGATTAGTACCTTTGAGCGCGAGTCCGACTCGTAATAATGATTGATACTATCGACATAATGATTGATACTATCATTCCCCAAAATATGGTCAGCTAATTAAATGTATAGTTGTACTTACTGATTAGCCGTTGCGAGCAATATTTCCATTTGTGGGAATGAATATTGCCGGCAACGGAACATCAGTAGTTGCACTATGTGTATAGTTGTTCTACTTACACAATTAAGTTTTTATAACGAAGAACGGAACCATCCAAAAACCAAGTTCCCCAGCTCACCTCCAGATGGTCCTTAGTGTTGTGCAGCGCGTCGACATGCGCGAGCGTGCTCTTCGCGATCGTGAGCGCAGTGTCCAGCGTGGCGGCAGCGGCCAGCACCCGGCCCGCGCTCATCGCCTCGCGAGCCTCGCGCTCTGACACCACCACGCGCTCTCTGACGGTGGAACAAATATATTTATGAATACGCGTCGACATGCGCGAGCGTGCTCTTCGCGATCGTGAGCGCAGTTAAAGGTGCTCCTAAACGGGCCAGGTTTTGCAGCAATATGTGGCCGGCAACTATTGGTGTCCCTCTCTTACTCACATGTTAGAGAAAGACACCAATAGTTGCCGGCCACATATTGCAGTGAAGAGTAGTAGTAGTAGTAGAAAGGCTGGTTATAAAAGTTCTTAGCTCGCCTTTGTTCACTTTTTTTCTATCATAAGTAATCTGTATAATTTTACGTGTGTACAACAAAAGCCCAATAAGCTGTAGGCCCCGGCTACTATCGCCACTTGGTACGCCACAGTAGTCTGTAACTGGTTCACTCTCGGAAGCATACCGGTCGAACAAACGAAGAATGGAGTACAATAGATAGATGTGTCGACAAGAGGGTTAAACCCCTCTACCAACACGCACTGAGCCAGCGTGCTGGAGTAACTCAATCTTATGGGCCTATTCGACTACGCTGTCGGCAGGGCCCTGTCTAACTCACTGTCTCTTTCTAGTCGTGAGTGAGACGTCTATACAAATCGTGATGTAAAAAGTTCTGTACTCATATCCGAGTAAGGCCCGTGCCCCTCAGTAGGGACATAAGCTACATTTACTTACATGTCAGTGAGCATCTGCAGCGCGTAATGCTGCGTACGCGCGTCCGCCCACAGCCGGCGCAGGTCCGAATGGCGCAGCTGCAGCAGCTTGCGACACGCGGCCAGTCGCGCGACCGCCGCGTCGCAGCGCACGCCCCACGCTGAGAGTGCCCCGCCGGCGGTGCTGAATTTCTGAAATAAATTAAGACGATAGTGTACTCGCAAGCTTCCATACAAAAAGCGTTAACGTTTTCCACCCCCTAAACCTTGTCCGATTTTCACAATTTTTTTACATGTTTGAGATACTATGGAAAACTATGCTCGTACGTTTTGATTTTTTTTAAATATTAAGTAGATATTTTAGGAAATATAAGAACATAACCCAGTCCATATAAAAATATAAGTTCCAATATTTCCTAAAATATCTAATATTTCAAAAAAATCAAAACGTACGAGCATAGTTTTCCATAGTATCTCAAACACGTAAAAAAATTGTGAAAATCGGACAAGGTTTAGGGGGTGGAAAACGTTAACGCTTTTTGTATGGAAGCTCGCGAGTACACGATCCTCTTAACATGATATGCCACAAACTTCCTCGAACACCCAGGCCTCCTACTTCAGCTTGTGCAGGAGTTTATATGGCTGAATTAAAGTGCACGCGCAGGAGAAATGCACAAAGGCTCCACTCAAGTAGGCCAGGTGGAGGCACATCTACCCTCTATAGAAGAAGAAGAATGATATGTAACACATTTTACCGTACAGGGTGGCAGAGACACAATACGCTATTTTTGCTTATGGCTAGTCAAAATAGATACTTTTTTAGGAACTCTCAAAATGACTTTGTTCATGATTTCATCATTAAATGCTGTAAAATACCGTACTGTGTCCACTTTTTTGCTGATTGCAAATTCTATCTATATAATTGGTACATAGTGAGCATTGGAATTTGAACAGATTAAACACCTAAAGAACAATGGTAAGGAAGCCTTTGAGTGTGACATAGTTTTTAAGGTTCTGAAGGGTGCCTAATGGGACCCTATTACTAAGCCTCCACTGTCCGTCTGTCCGTCCGTCCGTCCGTCTGTCAGAGGGCCCTCCAGCTCAAACTGTAACAGCTAGAAAGTTGAAATTTTTACAAATGTGTATATCTGTTGCCGCTCCACCAACAAATACTGAAATACACGAAATATTTAAAAATAAAGGTGTCTTCATACAAGAAACATATTTTTTTGTACTTTTGGTACAATGATGGTGCGGAACCCTCCGTGTGAGAGTCCAACTCACACTTAGCTAATTTTTTTTACCTTGCATGATGAACTTAAGTATGACCATCCATTATGTTCAATATGCCATGCCTGGCCTGACTCTTATGAACAGTTCTAATTTATAGGTAAGTATAAGCACTACTGACCTGCATAACCTCCATGATTTCCGATGCATGATCTTTAACCAACTCATTGAGTCTTGCATCACTCTTCTTGTAATCTTTTTCAAGTTTTGCCCTCTCTTTCTCTCTCTGCTCGTTGGTCTCAGTAGCAGATAGAGTGCGTATGACAGACATTAGGAGGCCACTCTGATGGTAAAAGAAAATAAATTGTTTTTACTTTGAGTAGGTAGGTAGGTATAGTCTAATCAGACAAATCCAAGTCTGTTTCCATTCACGATGGAGGCCCTCCACCCTAGGATTACTAGGATTAGCTGCATCTACGTCTTGATAGTCAAAAACACAAAATGATACATAGTAAACGGAATTTGGGTAAAGTTTTGACTGCAAGTGTTTAATGCAAGTTGGTTTATACAACAACATAGTTCAATGAATTTGTAAAGCAAAGGATAGGTGACTCTATCCGGGAAAACGCGCAAAGGATAGGTGACTCTATCCGGGAAAACGCGCAAAGAGTGGCCGCCACTCAAAAGTCGGTTGACGTAAAGTTGTGGCGTGGTTAGTGGTTTTGCCTCGGCCCTTTGCATCCCAGCGGCAAATATAAGATGCGAAGATAAAATTAAGTTCCATTAGAAATTCATTTGAACGTACCGTTTCCTTGCCTTGTTTTACCCCTCTCGGAGGTTTAGTAGGTGGTGGCGAAGAAGACATTGTGTAAATAGTTGGCTCAGAAATGAATTCTTTTAGATATATTCAACAACTTTCGTATTTTTCGGCCTCCTCCCACCCTCCCACAATCACTAAATCAGACAGGCCGAAAAAACAGCTGTGCTGTGACCACAGAGTGGCTGACAGTGACAGTAGGTATAGCATTTCGCTAAACCACAGAAAATTTTAAGGTATTACCGCACCTATCCGGGAGACCCGTACCGTACCGTACGGTAGTCGGTATCCCGGAATGGAAAGGGACACATTTGTACTAGGTACATCGTTACACAGACCACAGATTATTAAAGAGTTAGGAACAGATTGGACAATGTACATAATCGTTCAACTAAAAAGCGACCCTTGCTACAACGCAACAAAGTACAATTCATGCTGTGTAGCGCGGCGCCCGCACTTCAATTACTTGCCTAAAAGTTGCCTCTCTTTCTGTCGCGTAACTCTATCCTCGTCTGAAGCGGCCCGTGAAACTAAGGGTTGTCTCTTGTGGACAAATAAAACTGGATATTTACTTAACTACTAACTACGAAACACTTACTATTCTATTATTATTCTAGATTTGTGAATAACATTTAAAGGTAGTATAGGTACCTACCTAACCTTTTACATAATGGCCAGAAATCCTATCGACAGTCAGTAGGACAGTGACCTTTATTCATCTGTGCAGTGACGAAACGTCATCAAATAAAGCGTGCAGTATTTCTTCGCCTTCATTTTAGTAAGTAACTACACGCGGGGCGCGCGGGGCTAGATAGAACGGCATGTGCAACCCGGGCGGCGCTCGGCAACCCACTGAGACGGGTCGTGCAGCGGGGACGAGGATCTACTTGTGGCTTTGCAGTTGCTTTGCAGGTAAAGAGCGGAGTGTCACACGCCTGCACAGACGCAGATTGCTCCGTACTTTACGCACATGCTTAACGCGACCCGCTCCGTGTATAGATGAACGAGATGAACCCATACATTGCGAAGCGCAGCGAGCAAAGATACGATGACCACGCTCTTGGACGCCAACTGAGGCTCATCCGGCAGTCCCGGGATAACCGTCGGCCAGTTTAGGTATCATATCACGCATATATCGCTCATGTGAAGCGCATCATTAAGCCTACAGAACAACAGCTCTATCTAATGGAAGATCTGACTATAGTGAGTGTTAATTGTAAATCTCTTCAAGGAAACATAAAGTTCGTAACTGATCTTTGCAATACAAATGACATCGTTGTTTTACATGAAACCTGGTTATTACCTAGTGATTTGCATCTTCTGGGCAATATAGACCCTGAATGGTGTATACCTGGGTGTGGGAACATCAGCTGTCGACACTTCAGCTACTATACTTGTAGGCAGACCGTACGGAGGAACAGCCATACTCTACAAAAAGTATCTTAAGGTCAGCGTCAATATACAGACATACACTCCTAGTCTAGTAGCAGTTGAACTCACACTCACATGAATCGCTACCTACTTATTGTGTGTGTGTATTTACCTACTTGCAAACCAGACAACTTTGACGAATATGCCGAATGCCTCGGAAAAATACATAGCATTAAAGAAGATAGCAACTGTAACTCCTGCTTAGTCTTAGGAGATTTCAACGCCGACCCCAGCACACAGTTTGGATGAGAATTGGCAACTTTCTGCATCGAATACCGCTACGATATAACCGATCAGAATCTGCTACCACCTGATTCAATACCTATGTAAGCGACTCGCATGGCACCACATCAAGGCTCGACCACTGCCTAGCCACAGAAATTCTAAGCAAATGTATCAACAAGATTACCATAGACTACAGCATCTCGTGGACAAACCATCGAGCTCTACATATTCATTTCAGGATAAAAGGATTGACCAAGGTCAATATACCTGAAAACCGCAGCTGGAACAAATCGGCATGGAAGCCACGCTCTATGTTGCAAACAAAGCACAGCACTATACCAGTCTCATAGAACAACAAATGAAAGAGACAGAATGTTTCTGGGGTGAGTTTGCACAAGTTTGCATCATCAATGTAAATAGATAACACATTCGCTTTACTTGTTTCCACAATACAGCAATCAGCACAACAAGCTTTCAAACACAAGAAAAATCAAGTAAAGAAGACAAAGTCTATCGCAGGCTGGAATGAGAACGTGTCCGATTTATACGCCGCGCCCCGCCTCACGTAACGCATTACTTCTATGGAACGCGAGCGGTAAGCCCAGAGATCTAATTTTAAAATGGCTTTAAAGAAATGTCAACAGAACATTGAACAACATAGGATGGACAGTATTGCACGCCATAAATGACAAAAACTTTGCAAAATTTTGGCAGAAAACATGCAGAAAACGAATAAGATCTGTAAGCCCGGTGGCGGTCTGCCATCCAATATAGATGGCCTTACAAATGACAAAGATATCGCTAACTTATTTATACATAATTTCACTCAACCCGTTCCTATCTTAACTGCCGCGAACCAACCATCTGCAACATTAGAGAACCCGTGGATGAACCATCTCACGAGGATGTTTTGACTTTAGGTTTAAAGAACCTTATTTAGGATAAAGAACCTAAATAATATGAGAATAAAGTTCTTTAGACCTAAATTCAAAACTTCTTCCATAGATTAGAATGTATATACCATAGAGTAGCTTATACTTTATATACTTCTTCGTGAGATGGTGAGATGCTTTAACTGTAAAGAAGCGCAGCGAGCTACTGTGTTGAACCCGTACAAGGCCAAACGCCACCCACCTCCGCGCGCGGACCCAGGCCAGGCGGCACTTATCTTCACAGCGATATGGAAATCACGTCACGGAACGGCGTTACGGCGGATAATAAGCCCATGGAAAAGGTAGTGATTACCTACCTACATTAGCCGTTTTTTGATACGCCGGCCGGCCCGGCACCGGCACCGGCACCGGTTTAGTGAGTAAAAGAGGGATAGAACTATAGCTCTGTCCCTCACTTACTCACTAAACCGGTGCCGGTGCCGTTGCCGCGCCGGCGTATGGAAAAACGCCTATTCTCTGTGCCTATGAACCTCAGATCAATAAAAACTCTTTGTTCTATTAACTCAGAACACTTATAGTGCGACATAAAAGAGTAGAAAATAAATAATGGCAACATAAGTGACATATTAGAGCACTATTGCGTATTTTGATATGATTTTGATAGACAATCCAAATATGGCAATAAAGAAAACACGCAGTGGTCTGTGAATGTTGCCATCATTTAATTTCTACTCTTTTATGTCGCACTATATGTAGGGAGCATGTTTATCTATGTTTATAATATTCATAATATTCCTAATGACAGATTACGCGGGCGTACCCGTTGTACCGGGTGTACCTATGCGGCCATGCGGGTGAGGCCGTGGTGGCGGACGGACAGCAGCGGGAGGGAGGTAGTCAGGGTAGGTCGTTGTAAAGCGCGGTACACACCAAAGCCGCCGACCACACGACCCACCGACCAATGTCGGCAACTTTTTGACGGCGGGCTAGTTGGCGACTTCACTCATTGCAAGTAGGAAAACTTTTTCGGCGATAGTCGGCGGCTTGAGACCGATGAGGAACTTATTTGGAAGTTAGTGATTACTACGTCACTACAGCTCGAGTGTCACCGGCACAGAACACAATTACTCTGACGAGGTCACCGGGCAAATGAGTTGCGTACGCAAGCCGCCAACAAGTCGGCGGGCAGCACGCGCGGGCGCATGTTGCCGACATGATTCTTTTCTTAGAGGCCGCCGGGTTGTGTCGGCGGGTCGGCGGCTTTGATGTGTGCTGCGCTTAACAGCAAACTCGAAGCTAAAGTCTAGTTTATGTATTAAAGATTTATTTAAATAAATTAGTACGTAACATCTCCAATCACAAATGTTAAATTATAATGGGTACTAATTACTAGTGAGAAGCTATTCCTTTCCCTTTAGAATTCATATTGTTCTGGCGCGATCTTCAATCGGTTGAAAGGCATGTCCCATATTTTTACCCGACCATTTGCGTCACCAGCGGCGACACGACACGCTCCACTCTGGTTGATAGCCAGAGAGGTGATTGTCACAGCAGCATTCCTGTCCGAGTCCGTCAACCCTTCAAGGTGTACTGCTCGTCCGCTCGCCACATTCCATAACTGCAGAACTTGACCGTTCTTGTCAGGAGAGGCCAACCCGACTATCACCAAACACGGGTGCAGCGGCACCCAACTCATACACGACAGAGCTGACTCCATGCCGAAGACCATTAGAGGGGCCGTCTCTTTGACGTCGAACACCCTTAGCTCAGAGTCCATCGAGAGGGAAGCAAAAATCCCGGGCTTCTGGGAACTAAAGGCCACGTCGAGGACGCAAGTGCCGTGTCCCTCCAGAACTTCGTAGACCGGATCAACCATCTCACTTTCTAGTAACTTCTGGTTGTTCTTTACGGAGCATAGGTACAGCTTACCGCAGGCTGTGCCGGCTACAAAAATATCTTCGCAAATAGGTTCCCATGGCTGACTCAGTGGGCTGACCTTCATGAAATCGAAGCAGCTGATGTTCAAAGCCTTTGTCTTGCGAGAACCGTCAATTTTATAGCTCACTATATTCTGGAATATCTGCAGGTGCACGTTGACTTGCCAAACGTTGACTGTACCATCACTACCTGATGAGATCAGGACCTGATCTGCCGCCCCCCTACGCTTCCCAGTATTCGTAATTTGCATCAAGAGAAACTCGTTCGATAGAGCTCCATCAGCCCACTGTAGCGCTGACACCCTGGTCGATCCATGAAAGCCAGATGGAGACGCCAGCTGCATGGTTTGGTTAAACCCAGAAGTAATGTTTTGCAGATTACAGATAACAATTTCTCCAGAGTTAGTTCCGTAAGCTAATATGGCTGCAACTTCTGGGTGGTATCTCACGACAGTGATGCAGTTCTTCTCGGTAATGTCAATGGAGTGAACCAGGCTGTCACATTTGGACCTCTTCATGGTGTAGATGCGAATCAAGCCCTCATGCTCACACCAGGTGTCGTGCTGCGCTCGTCCGAGAGAGACAGCGAGTGAGTTCCCCGCGCTGCTCCAGGTAAGGCTCAAAATAGAGGAGTTCTCCTGGTCGCCAGCTCCTTGGAATGGAATGCCGTCCGTAAGCTTGAACTCCTGGAATAGTTTAGCAGTGCAGATTTCCTCATCGTCGGATTCAGAGGAGTTGTACAAAACTTCGCTAGTACTCTGGTCGAGCTGATCCATCATGGAGGGGACGACTCTTCGCAAAAACTCATTTAGTCCCTCCGTGGAGAACTGGGAAGTCTCTCGGCCTGTGTCCAAGTCTGCTGGCGAGACGTTGCAGCCGTAGTCTTGGAAGGTGTAGGTCTGCGAGCCGGTCATACATTCTGAAAACTCGCTAGTTTGAGTGCCACTGTGGGATTCGCTATTTTCATTCTGAGTAACAGAATCGAAACCTATGGCTTCGCTATCATAACCACTTAGGTTCGACATGGTTGTAATTCAATAATTCGTTGAACTTCTGAAAAATTGCTTTGTTTTGTTTTCGCTAACAAAACAAAACAAACGTGTTTGAATATTTTTGTTACCATGGTAACGCGTCGTAACATAGAAAGTAGATTTTATGAAAAGAATGGATGAAGGATGAAAGGAAAAGAGGATAAATAAATTGTTTAGACTGGCCGCAGAAGAACCTATTAGTCGTTTTTCGATGAGTCGGTCCGGTCCGGCATCGGCATGGGGCGGTACCAGTATGTCCCTAGACCGAGACGGCGGCGTGCCGCGGCGGCACTGCGCCCCGGTGCCGTTGCTAGATCGGCTACCCGCCCCCGTGCGTATCCTACAATTCTACCCGCCCCGCGTCCTCTGCACGCACAAAGCTACAATAGTCCGTCACGGGCCGTGCCTTCGCCGGCGCCATCGCCAGTCCGGTTAGTGAAATAAACGGTCAAGTGCGAGAAGGACGCGCGGACGAAGGGTTCCAGGATCACGCTTGGAGATTGTTACCTTTACCTTTGTTTTGCTTTAGGCTAATGGGAAGTACCCTATAGTGACCCTATATATAGGTTTTATGTCCATTGCGATTACTATGAAAATCCGACGGACAGATGGACGGACAACGAAGTGATCCTATGGGTTCCTTTTTTTCCTTTTAGGGATCGGAACTCTAAAAACGAGCCATTTTTGCTTCCCCGGGACCAGCAACGGCCACGCCGCCCCGGCGCCTGTGCACGGTGCCAGGCCGCAGGCCGGCTATGTGATGATGATGAGATGGCAGAAAGATAACGTTGAAATGTTGTGCTTGGTGCCTCTAGTGCCGTGCGTTGTTCGCACAGACAGAGTACATAATTATATATAAGTAATATTATAATAGTTGTTCGTCACTATATTATTCTGTGTTTGTCATTCGAAGTAAATCGGAGTATCGGAGTTAATCGGACCACACCCCTTTCGCTGATGATGACGTTGACGTTTCACCATCCATCGGTCCATCCATCGCCGTCAAAAATGTCGGCCAACAAGGAAAATAACCTTGTTCAGGCGTTTATTGAATTAAATAAGTTTTGTCAGGGAAGTGATCATGAAAGGGCACTGAAAGCAGCAGGGAAAAGTAAGTATTCTATAAATTACTTCTTCTCTCTCATTTCCTATAGTTAGATATAAGATTTATGGAAACAGATTTCCCACTTCAATTTTACACCATTTGCAGAATAGTCTGTATTATCCTAGTACATACCCTAAACCTATATTATTATATTAAATGGAAATAAATAATAAATAAATAAATATTATATATAATACAAAGCAGGTGCTAACAAAGTCTAAAATATCGTTTCCAGTCCTGCAGATAGCTCCAAATGAGCAGAAAGCATTCCACTGTAAAGTGGTCTGCTTCATCCAACTCCACAACTTCAAGGAGGCTTTAGCGATTCTGTGCAATCCTAAGAATGCCGCTTTGGCTGCGGACCTGCATTTTGAGAAGGCGTACACTCAGTATCGTTTGAACTGCCCTAAGGATGCTTTGGCTACAGTTGACGGAGCCCCAGAGCTGACACCTGCTCTCAAAGAACTAAGGTAAAAAGTGGCCAAGTGCGAGTCGGACTCGCCCATGAAGGGGTCCGTAGTAGTGAGTAATTATAAGACTGGATGTTTGTTTTGTAACTTTGTTTTTCATAGTGTTTGTATGAATGACAAAGTTATCTTTGCAGTTTTCAATAAATGTTTTATATCTTAAAAACTGCTCCTTATATCTTGTTCAAACCAATTTTCATTGAAAGGTTGTATTAAAATACACAGCATATATTTTTTTAGATTTTTCACTTTTACTTTAAAAGTTAGAGTGGGGGACACAATTTTTTCCACTTTGGAAGGGACTGTCTCTTTAACGATTGACTTTGAGGAAAAATGATTTTAGGAGCCTCAATGTCATTATTAAAGACCTATCTTTATATTTCAAACATAGGTTTGATGAAAAAAAATATTTTTTGGTGTCAGTTCCATCAGGCCTCCGTCACTGAATGTACTCGCGCGCTATAATTACCTACCGCCCGCCCGAGCTCTCGGGCAGCCCAGCTATGGCCCGGTTGCCCAAGTCAGTATGGTTGTCGCAAGCCAAGCGCACGCACGTTTTGAACTGTGTTCGTATCGTATGAGTATCTGCGATGCCTGCCAGCCCTGCGATTAGTGTGAGATCGCGCGGTGCGAGGTGATCACAACTGTACGCTTGAGCATTTAGGCACATTTTAGCATGCAGAGGTTACTGAGTGAAGTATCTGTTACATAGTAATTATATATTTTTTTTTGTTTTTATTAGTTTATCGTGCAATCAGTCTTTGACTATGAGCAGATTTTTTGAGTGATGGTGTTATGTAGAGGTAATTCCCCTTTGGGATTACTCTTTAGTTATGCCCTAAAGGCTGTCCAGCTCTAATATGTTACGTCTCTTCAGGCGCCCCATGTAGGAGGTCCACAACCATCTAAACATGAACACAGTGAAGGAGGAGATACAGTACTACAGCAAACAGTACAAATCCCGCCTTACCAAACACCCCAACCAACTTGCAGTCCAACTGACAATTCCCTCCTACATGGGGCGCCTGAAGAGTAATTATTTAGTAATCTGTGGTTCCATGTATGGGGAGCCCTCCCTTAAAATTTTATTTTTTAAATTTTTGTACAAAAATAGTAAAGCGGTTCACAGAATACATCTATATACCAAGTTTGAACTGTGTAGTCTTAAAAGTTTTGGAATAAAGTTGCTGTGACATATGGACGGACAGACAGACAGACAAGGGTTCCTTGTTTCTCTAATGGAATCCTAAAAACATCGATTATACTGAATATAAAAGTGGCAGGTTCTACCTCCTCTTTAACACTCTGACTTCTCTGACCAAATAAAATTATTTTATGATTAATATTTGCTCACACCAAAATGACCCAATAAAAATAAATACAGAAGAAAATTCTTACATGGAAATTATTATTCATTTAATTTTACAAGGCATGTTTATTTACAAACACACTCAATATGGCAGGGCACAAATTCTGTACCGCCTGGAGCAGTATCAAGACTGCTACAATCTGTACCGGGACCTTGTCAAGAACACCACTGATGACTATGAGGATGAGAGGAAAGCCAACATGGGGGCTGTTATCGCCAATCTCGCCGCAGCAAACCCAGTAAGTTTGTTTATCTACAACAACTAAATATTAAACTGTGGCTCAAGAACAACTAAACAGGAGCCCCAAGCAAGCTGACTCATAAATCAGGAAAATTAATATGTGGGCGTTTGAGCACAGAAATACAGTATTCTTCAGAAATGGTATGATGAAAATATTTGTTGATTTTGATAAAAGTAACAAACTGTATCATAGTTTAACTATAATGAAATATAAAAGGGTTATATATCTTCATCATCATCATATCATATCAGCCCGTATCATCCCACTTTTGGGCATAGGCCTGTCCCAAAGCACGCCACTCGCATCTGTCCCTCGCCATTCTGGTCCACTGCCTACCGGCCACCTTTACAATATCATCTTACTACATATTTATTATTTTTATGATAGAACTCCTTAGTTTTATCACGATAAGCCAATATATTCGTCTGATCACTTATTTTCTGAGCAATATTGAAATGTTGTTTTTGATTAAATCTAATCCAATTCAATAAGTACCATAATGATAATGAAGCATAACTTTCTTGCAGGTAGACTTTAACATGCTACTTGTAATAAACATGACAATTGGGCCCATATATTTATATCTTACCACTTCATGTTAACTGGTTCACTCTCAGAAGCACACCGGTCGAACAAACAAACAATGGAGAACAATAGATAGATAAGATGTGTTGACGAGAGGGTTAAGACACCTCTTCTATTATTATCTTACCATACTAATCATGTATTTCACAGTCCAACGAGCCGCCCCAACTAGACGGGCACACATACGAGCTGGCGTACAACATCGCTAGCACACTCTGCATGCGCGGCAAGTTCAACGAAGCGGTTCCTGTGCTGAGGAAAGCGGAGCAAGCTTGCACGGAGAGTGTTGTTGAAGACGGTGGCACTGAGGAAGAGGCGAGGGAGGAAGCTGGCATCATCAGGTACGCTAGATCGAAACAATTGTAGCAGAGGCCGGCTTCTTAAATTAGAAGGTCCCCAGTAGCCTTCTTATTCTTCTTTGTTGGTCCCTCAATGCTGAGGATCGTGACCGCATGCTCTCCTCCATTACTGACAGTTCTGCGTAGCATGGTACGCGCTGCGTAGCCTAGATGACCTTTAAACTAAGGTTCAAAGCGAAAAAAACAGCTAGTCGGCCACTCAAAGGAAATCAGCCATATGCCCATTGGTCAATATTGGCCATAAGTCAGTCAGTCAGCACTTGGAATGTTATGATGATGATGTCCCAGCCGGTTTCGGTCTCGGCGACTGTTTTGACTATTGAGAGCTTCGGCTGGTGTGCCCTCATGTGGCTTATGTATAGGTAATAATAATAGTCATATGAGGGAATGGAATGTTATAAGCATAGATTAAAACCATCTGTAATTGTATCGGCAGAGTGCAGCAAGCGTACTGCCTGCAGATGATGGGCCGGGAGAAGGAGGCCGCGGCGGTCTACCAGACCGTGCTCAAGGACAAGCCGAGCGACCAGGCGCTGGTCGCGATCGCGAGCAACAACCTCGTTGTCATTAACAGGTATGTTTTATTGTCATCTCATGGTTACATGATGGTTATCCCACAACAGGAGTTCTAATTTTTGAAGGGTCGTTGCTGTAAAACGAATTTGTCCGTCTGTATGTCTATACCCTTTTTCTCAAGAAAGCGTAAATTTATTCAATTACTTGCTCATGTCTGTGGTTCCTAAGTTGTGAGGAAAACAAATGACCTATACGTTAGTTTTTTTCACAACTTTACGCAATCAAAATATGTACAGCGGTTAATGTGCAGTATGCTGAAGTATGCTCTAATGGTGATGGAAAACATCGTGAGGAAACCTTCATTACTCCATAGCAGCGGCGATGGGCTAGCCCCATGTCACGCAAAAGGGAGTATTGAATCACTGGCTGAAAGTGGACACAGTTGTGCCTCTGCCACCCCGTATGGGAAAAGGCGTGATGCTATGTTATGTCATGTTATGTATGCTGAATTTCTCGCAAAAGATACTTCCAGTTGACCTAGAATGGAAGACACGAAGGTCCAAATTATAAGTAACAAACAGAAATTTAAAAAAGTTGTAAGATTTTGGTTAATGCTACATGTTTTCTACTCGATTAAGGAATCCTAGAACATAATGTTACAAATTGTGTCAATTGTAAACTTTGACTAATTTGTTACCTACTATTTAAAATTAAGTGGCTCTATGTCATAATTGTTTTTGCATGCTATAGTTTAATTAGCTGGATGTGTGTATCTGACTGAAACTATATTGTACCACCTTTGTATAACCGTATCTATCGCAAATAAAAGTCTTTATCTTTATCTTATAGCAAAAGCAAAGGAAAAACCCCGAAATCCGTAAACTAGTTTAAAAAATATGCGATTCGTACGAAACCCTCGATGCGCGAGTCCGACTCACCCTTTTCCGGTTTTTATTAGTATTCTGCACTAAAGTAATGTAAATGGTTTCTCCACAGGGACGGTAACGTGTTTGACTCCCGCAAGCGCATGAAGGCAGCCTCCGCGGACGGGTTGGAGCACAAGCTGAACTCCCGCCAACGCGCCGCCATTACCTACAACCAGGCGATACTGGCTATCTACTCCAACCAGGTACCTACGCGCCAAGGTCAGGCTGTTAACAGTTGGTGAAGACATACATTTCTTCCGGCCTGTGTCGTGTCGTGTCGGGCCGGACCAGGGGCCGAATTCTACTAAGTTCAAATGCGTCAAACTGGCGCCAGCGCAAGTACGTTTTGGACAGTAGCATACGAAGTACGCTGGCGTCAAACTGGCGCCAGCGTAAGTACATTTTGGACAGTAGAATACGAAGTACGCTGGCGTCAAACTGGCGCCAGCGTAAGTACGTTTTGGACAGTAGCATACGAAGTAAGTAGTCTATTATTTTAATATTCATCGTTGTGCACTTATGTAGTTCTATCTTTTATTAAATTATCTTCTCCATCCTAGCTTTGCTGAAAGAGATCTCTTATTAGAAATAAGCTCGCCTTTGTACATGTTTTTTCCAATATTAAGTGTCTGTATTATGTTTTCTGTGCAATAAAGTATAATAATAATAAGTACGCTGGCGTCAAACTGGGGCGCCAGCGTAAGTACGTTTAGGACAGTAGAATACGAAGTACGCTGGTTTCACGCTGGCGCTTGTGAATTGGGTTCCGGTTTTAGAAGAATACCAAATACCTCGTATTGAAGTTTGTGCCAGGCTTGTCGTATGCTTGTGAACGGTAGAATTCGGGCCCAGGAAGTAAAGTCGCGGAAGGAATCCGGAATTTCGTGCCCACGCTATAGCCACTGCCATGCTATTCCGTACTCGACTCACGTCCCAGATACAGCGACGATGTCACACATTGGTCACGCACACCTGAGTTTTTTCCTTCCTAACCGGGATTCAAACCCGGTGCCTCTCGATTTGGGACTACTTGAGAGACTTGAGAGCAAACGCAACGCCCCACATAGCAAAGACCAAAGTCTAAAACACACAACATAACATAGCATTATGTTTCCCATACGGGGTTTCAGCGGCACAACTGTGACAATACCCCACTACCAGAATGATACGCTTGTACAATACACTGCATAAAACTCAAACCACAGACATCGATGTATACCATGATAAGTTATATACTTTCCAATCTAAATTTGAATCCCTAATAACTTTAACTTGAACTTAAACTAAACATATTATGTAAATCAATCGGTATTTAGAGATGTATATTAATATCAATTTAAACTTAACTTAAATAAAATTTGTAAATAATTAACTAAATAAATATTTGTTGTTCACGCCGTCTAGTGGCGTGACGACAGAACGAAAGAACGAACGAACGACGCGAGCGCGGGGCGCCTCGTTCAATCCGCTCACCACATTGCATCCGAGTGACTCGAACAGAGCGGCCACGCGCGTGTCGGCCCTCCTGAATACCCACGTGTATCCCATCAGCTCACCCCATCAGAACATTTATCGCAAACCCCAACGGCAGCTAGCTCGCCTCCGCCGCGATCGCGAGTTAATTGTTTCCGTGCACCCATATTTCCTGCTCATTGCCATGACCCAAGCGAGGCTCTGTCGTGACTTCTACGTGCCATCCAGCTCAACGCCCGACGACTGAGGAGCCGCCACACAAGAAGATTTCATCGACATTCCTATAACCTCCCATTGACCTACATTCCATTTTCTCATAATTTCTCAACATCCTCATCAGCTCTGCACCGTGGAGCTGGTCTCCACATTTGTTAAATAATGAAATGTAATTTGATATGTTATGAACTGTAATTTAATGCATGCTGTGTTTGCCTATAAGTGGACAAACATCTACAATGAGTACTAAATGGTAACAATTAAGTAAACATGTATTGTCCGTTGGCGGACCTGAACCAATAAAATAAAATACCAAAAATTGTATCTAACAAACCGTTTCCAGCCCGACTTCTGTAAGCAATGCTGCGTGAAGCTAGTCCGCGAGTTCAATCTAGACCGTCGCGCCACCCTCGTGGAAGCTAGCTCGCTGGTCAAAGACAACAAGCGGAGCCAAGCGGTGGCGTTGCTGCTGAAACAGGGAGGTACCCTGGCCTTGGCAGCGGTGCAAGTGCTGCTATCTGCGGTGAGTGGACACGAAACTATGGGTTGATAAAGGATACAAATATAAATGTAACTCGGATCCGAGTAGGATTAAGCTAAACTCCATCATGCTGACTCATTGTGGGTTGATGGGGTTATACCAGAGCCCCCTTATTCGCTAACGCAGTGATGATCACTCAATGATAAAATTAAGAAGCTATTGGTGTTCAAGAGGCTTGTGGCCTGTCAAGTCAAAATAGATACTTTTTATTAACTGTCAAAACGGAACTTTTGTTCCTGAGTTCTATGAAATAACAACAGAATGACGTCATGTATAATTGAAACAAAAAGTAAACTTTAGAAAAAACCGACTTCCACAAACCCTATTTGATTAGATTGAGTTTAATACAAACTGTAACCCCTTATCCCCCCCCCCCTTGGGGAATTAATTTTGTCAAATCCCATATCAGTGCTACCCGACGCTACTAAGGAACCCCTGTACAAAGTTTCATGGCTCTAGGTCCACCGGTTTAGGCTATGCGTTGCCTGCCCTGACGGGCATATGGCTGACGCCACGCATTGTATTTGTACCTAGTATTGAGCAGATCTGTTGGCCATATGTGGTCTTCATCAGCAGTTTCGCATCACAATATTATGCTTACCATGTGCATTTGCACGAGTTATTATGAAAAACACAAAAATCACTATAGGTCTGCCTATAATATTTGAAGAGTTCCCTCGATTTCTCCAGGATCCCATCATCAGATCCTGACCTGGTGTCAATGGGACCAATGGGAAGGTAAACCTTTTCAAACAAAAAAATAATTTTCCAAGTTGGTCCACCCGTTTAGGCGCTATCGGGGAACATACATAAAAAAAAAAAAAAAAAAACATCCGGACGAATTGTAAACCTCCTCCTTTGGGAAGTCGGTTAAAAAGTGCCATCAAATGCTGTCTTTTTTTGCACTAAATTGACTTTATAAAATATATCTGCTGGAAATATACAATTCTGAGAATGTCAAGCCATTTTGTACATAATGCTTCAACTTAAGACTTGTTCCTATTTATTGGATTACCTTGGCCACAAGTTTATTATCGTGTAACCAAAGGATATCAAAATAAGTCGGTTAATATCATCCGATTTATTTTGATATCCAATAAATCTAGGAACAAGTCTTAAGTTGAAGCATTATGTACAAAATGGCTTGACATTCTCAGAATTGTATATTTCCAGCAGATATATTTTATAAAGTCGATTTTGTGCAAAAAAAGACAGCATTTGATGGCACTTTTACATGACGTCATTCTGTTACTATTTCAAGTCAGGAACAAAAGTTCCGTTATGACAGTTCATAAAAAGTATCTATTTTGACTTGACAGGCCACAAGCCAATTGAACGACACCTTGGGCGAATAAGGCTCGATATTACACAGGGTCAGGCAGAAAGTGCACTCATTCAGGGCAATGTAACAGCCCATTAAAGAACTACTTACACTGCATTTCCAGGGGGACCGCAAGGCCGCGATCAAGCTGCTAGAAGACAGCGAGTTCAAGTATAAAACCGGCGGTGGTGGCGCTACTGTGCACGCTGCTCAGTGCGGAGAACGAACACGAGCGAGCCTCGCTCATGTTCGATGACGTCTATGAACATTACAGGGGCGATGAGGTGAGTACCATACAACTACACTTGTGCATTCTATTCCATTCATACTCTA
>OY735256.1:4252309-4379514 GCA_963457715.1 Argyresthia albistria
TTAAACTAGTGGCTCTGTGAGCTGTAGACCTCGCGAGTATGTCGGTGGGAAAGCTGAACTGCTAACACACATAAAAAAAATAACCCAAATAATTTTCTTTCAATAACACATACAAACTTATGAATGTACCTGGTTACGTACATGCAGTATGAAAGTAGCCGCACCAATAACTTTGTAAACTACATTTCGCGATCTTTTATACAACCTATTGACTTTTTACTAAAATTATATAATCTGTTTCACTCTCATAGTCTTTACAAATCCAACGACACCTCATTTGTTAATATCCATCGAGCCGTTTGGGTTGTAGCGATTTTTTTACATTTTAAAACCCCATATCTCCGCCATTTTGAAAAAAATCAAAAAACTGGCTCGAGTAAAAAATTCTATTTATTTTTTCAACCTGCTCACAAAATTTCACGAGAATCGGTTCATAAATGCGACCTGTAGAGGAGAACAACCGGACATACAAAAGCATTTTTGCCCAAACCTGAAACGGAGACGCTTCGCTCGCTTCGCTCGCTCATCTGTTTCACTCTCATGGTCTTTACGAATCCAACGACACCTCATTTGTTAATATCCATCGAGCCGTTTGGGTTGTAGCGATTTTTTTTCTCCGCCATTTTGAAAAAAATCAAAAAACTGGCTCGAGTAAAAAATTCTATTTATTTTTCCAACCTGCTCACAAAATTTCACGAGAATCGGTTCATAAATGCGACCTGTAGAGGAGAACAACCGGACATACGAAAGCATTTTTGCCCAAACCTGAAACGGAGACGCTTCGCTCGCTTCGCTCGCTCGGTCAATAATCTACAACAATAAAAATAGTTTAGTCCAGTTAGGCTTACCTACGAGTGAATATTCCAAATTCTAATTAGGATCAGGGGTCATGGATTTTTTTCCAATTTATTTACCAAACTTTGCTATAAACTAGTGGCTCTGTGAGCTGTAGACCTCGCGAGTATGTCGGTGGGAAAGCTGAACTGCTAACACACATAAAAAAAAAAACCCAAATAATTTTCGTTCAATAACACATACAAACTTATGAATGTACCTGGTTACGTACATGCAGTATGAAAGTAGCCGCACCAATAACTTTGTAAACTACATTTCGCGATCTTTAATACAACCTATTGACTTTTTACTAAAATAATATAATCTGTTTCACTCTCATGGTCTTTACGAATCCAACGACACCTCATTTGTTAATATCCATCGAGCCGTTTGGGTTGTAGCGATTTTTTTACATTTTAAAACCCCATATCTCCGCCATTTTGAAAAAAATCAAAAAACTGGCTCGAGTAAAAAATTCTATTTATTTTTCCAACCTGCTCACAAAATTTCACGAGAATCGGTTCATAAATGCGACCTGTAGAGGAGAACAACCGGACATACGAAAGCATTTTTGCCCAAACCTGAAACGGAGACGCTTCGCTCGCTTCGCTCGCTCATCTGTTTCACTCTCATGGTCTTTACGAATCCAACGACACCTCATTTGTTAATATCCATCGAGCCGTTTGGGTTGTAGCGATTTTTTTTCTCCGCCATTTTGAAAAAAAACAAAAAAATGGTCGAGTAAAAAATTCTATTTATTTTTCCAACCTGCTCACAAAATTTCACGAGAATCGGTTCATAAATGCGACCTGTAGAGGAGAACAACCGGACATACGAAAGCATTTTTGCCCAAACCTGAAACGGAGACGCTTCGCTCGCTTCGCTCGCTCGGTCAATAAACCATTATTTCAAAGTCTTTGTTTTTTATTTCAATAAATACACATTAATACACGTAAATAAATAAAAATATCACGCCTCCCGACTGCGAGTACTGCGACGCGTCAGCGATGACGTTGCTAACGGTGTGCGGATAGGGCGACTCAGGGGCGCGGTTGGCGGTTGGGGGAGGGCAACCGCATTCCACGCACCGGCAAACTTATAGCGAACGGGTAGTACGTAAAATCACGATTCTATCCTATAGGGCTTTACCGAACATTTAAAGTGCAACAACCTATACTTTACCGAACATTTAAAGTGCAACAACCTATACTTTACCGAACATTTAAAGTGCAACAACCTATACTTTACCGAACATTTAAAGTGCAACAACCTATACTTTACCGAATATTTAAAGTGCAACAACCTATAATTTACCGAACATTTAAAGTGCAACAACCTATACTTTACCGAACATTTAAAGTGCAACAACCTATACTTTACCGAACATTTAAAGTGCAACAACCTATACTTTACCGAACATTTAAAGTGCAACAACCTATACTTTACCGAATATTTAAAGTGCAACAACCTATAATTTACCGAACATTTAAAGTGCAACAACCTATACTTTACCGAACATTTAAAGTGCAACAACCTATACATTTTCTGCTGACTAATTGAGCGCCCCGAGAGGTTAAATTGCTATAGTTATCCAATAAATATTACTCGCATTTATATCCGCCACGAAATCGAAACGCGTCTCCAGTACAATAGCGCGATGACTCAGTGGCCGTATCGAGCTGTGGCCTTGAATTATAGAACAATAAGCTAAACACATGTCGAGCGCAGAATGTGTGGATAACCCTCATATGCATACAAATCATGTTTTTTTACTTGCGTATTATATAAACTTATAAATTAAAATGTTATCAATTATAACTGCATGCCGGATGCTGCTGTTTACTCGCCACTTGTGTTATTTCTCAACTCGACCTCCTATGCTGGATGATAAGGCCCGTGATATGCATGAGCATGGCACAGATAATGAGTTTGTACCTGTTACGGCTATTTATACACATAGATTGGGAATTAGGTTAGGAGACATTTATAATTTGTATGTATATAAGTATGTATGTTTTATACACATCGTCTGGTAAAGAACATCCAGTGCCTAGACAAACCATAATGGTTTTTTGGCACTCTCTGGAGTAGTTAAGCTTTTATTAGTTGTGTTGTACTTTAAGCCAGTTATTCAATGCTCTATTTTGCGTTACAGCCTATCATCCGGTATGTAGGCTATCCAATAGGCCTGACGACTGTATCAAATAAATAATCAAAGATTTAATGATTCTAAGGGAAAATATTAAAAGGATGTTATTATTATTATTATATTATTATATTTAGCCTATATCATCCCACTGCTGGGCAAAGGCCTCTCTTCCCCGTTTAAAAGGATGTAAAACACTATTTTAATTTGATTAAAAACATTGAGATACGAAAAATGCCGATTACTCATTTGGACATTGACATGTTTACTTATGCGTGACATCAAAGCCGACGCCATGACACCTGAGAGCTTTTTTACAAAAATGGCTTTAAACTTTAGTTTATTACCGGAATAAAGATTTTTTCGTAAATAGTAAATGTGTACCCACATTATGGCAGAGGATTTCAAAATCTTTCGTGATTTCCACAATGACCATGTTGTTGGTTGCAGGATTCGACGCGCAGCCGACGGCGTCAGAGCGGCAGCGGGAGAACCTCAGCTCGCGGCTGCGACGGGAGTTCGGCCTCGCCCTGCCGGACGATGAGGAGACGCGCCCGCCTACAGAACCCACAGGTAGGACACAACTTACCATCACTTTCTGTTCTGATCGTGCTCTGTGTAGGCCATTCCCGCCCACCTGCAGCCATGACACGCTACCCGCACGTTGCGAAAGTGGTCAAATAGTACGTACCTGATAGGCGAGTTACTGAAAGTTAATTCGAAATGGCGACACGTGATTGCCTGAATTGAGAAAACATGTTGTCACATTTAAGCCTTTCGGAGACTGCGCGTAATACTTACATCTAGCCAGCTACCTACCGGATGACTGTCCGTCCTCTAAGTTAAGGACGAAGACGCTGACCCGGGCAACCTAAGCTGCCGCCTGTGTGTTGGAGATAGATGCCGGCGACCATACGCAAAATTATGTTCAATATACTTACTTAATTTATTAGGTCATACCACAGAGTTATGAAAAAGCAGTACTTAGAACGGGCTTCGGAAATCACACCATAAGGTACAAATGCTACATTGACCGTCGCTCTTTCTATGTCTAGTCTGTAGATAGCTACAGCTATGAGGGTAATCCTAACGAGTGCATGTTTGCTCCCGTTGCAGAGCCGCCGTGTGCCAGCGCGGGCCTGGGCTTGCCGGACGACGCCAACCGCTGCGACAGCTAGACCCGGCCTCACACGGTGTCCCATGTAAATGTAAAGATGTAATATTTTTGTAAATGTGTGTGCGCGCCCACGGACTGCCTACCCCTTCACACCGCGGCCGGCACATTGTAATATAATACATATACAAATAAATTTAAAGAGTAATTTTTATATGAACTCGTCTATGACGCGCGCGATTGTATATTTCTGTTTCTTATACTTCACGGTTTTTCTGCAAGTACAAATTGTTTTTATTTCCTTGTAAATATTGTATATAGGAGAGAATTGAATATAAGGTGACGTGGCAATAAGTGCGTCGGGTTTTTTATGTATGTTGGAATATTTTAATTGTGTATGTAATGTATGTAATAACGTTTATGTATTTCCCATTGCTGTTTATTTATTAACGATCTATTGAATAGTGCATCTAGGGAATGCTGGCTAGGTTTTTGTACGCATAATGTGTAAGTAATTAAATTATAGTTGTTTTTTATCGTTTTACTTTTTGTAGCGTGTATAAAGCGTTGGTGGGCCCCACAGCCGCTAGGGCCAGGGGCGCTGGAGCCCGGCTAGGGCTCGTCTTCTTGTTAGAGTTAGCCGTATTACATGTATAAGTAATTAGCAATGTTTCAATACAGCTTCACATTAGCCATTTGTAGAGGTTGAGTCTGTGTTATAATTTAAGAAGGCATGTTGTTCAGAGTTTTATCGGCCCACATCACAATGGATATTTGCAGCTTTTGTGTACATTTTTTTGTTTATAGTAGTTGCTCGTATTTTGCCAATGTATTATGGTATGAAGCGTTTCTCAGAGCAACCCCTGATCTTACGCGTTCAGAGATGTTCTCGGACACGCACTGTTATATTATCAGCAGTGATCGGAAAAGGTAGAGCATTTTTTTATCTTGCCATCCGTAATAATATGGTCATGCCCGGAGTCTCATTAGCTATTTGTACAGGCAGGGTGTTGTTATAGACATCAATCCGATTTTTTTTTACTATGAAACCGTTTTGATTAGAGCAACTTTAGTTTTAGGACTTTGAAATCACCCTCCTTTCCATCCTTAAGAGCAGTTCTATCCTCCTCCTTTCAAATATTTGTGCCGTAAGACCGGAACAGGATTAAAACCCTGGCTGGCTCCACCATCATCATCATCATCATCATCATCATCATCATGAGCCGGTCAGATGCTCAAAGGCGCCCGCTAATAAAGCGCGATTACCACTATTTTTTTTTCTTTATACCCCATGAGAGACTACATGTCCATATTAGTCCAAATTAGCCATAGTAATTGCTCCATATGTTTTGGTTCGGGCGGTCAGCTGATTTGTATAGAGAAGTGAAAATTAAAGTTGCTCTGTTCAAACTGGTTTCATAGTGAAAGTTGCTCAGAATGATCTCCCTAACAACCCCCTAAAATATGACCACCTTTCTGTTACATCCTGTATTGTTTCACGTCAATATACCAAAAAAGCTCTACCCATTCCGTGGCTGGTTATATTAGACTTATCTCGTGTTTCACGGAGTGCTAGAGCAACGAATGACTGTGTAGTCCCCCCTCCCGCCCCCGGGCTGGCCGCCCGCCCAGTGATCGTGAGCTTACAATATTATACAGAAGGCATATGTTTGCAAAATATTCTGTTCGTTATAATGATACGTCTATTCTATAGGTGTTTGTATAGGATTAGATTATATTTTAGTTGTGGGTCGAGTGGTGTACGGAGACTGACCTATGCTTGTAATTTGGCATTTTGACACGTTTGCGCGATTTATCTTTCAATTATCTTTCAAATCAATCGAACAATCAATTTGAGAGTTAAGTATGTTTTGTGCTTCCTTTGCTTTAGTTAAATCATATGAATTTTGACTCTGATTTGAATTCATGATAATTAATAGTGAATAGCTTATTTATGTGTCACAATAAACACCAAAAGATAATGCAAAATGACTTAAAATGCCAAAGAGATGGTTATTCGTAAACAAATTAGTGCTGCCAGCTAAGTTGAGTGAGAGTGAAGGAAAGAGTATTGTACCTTGAAAATATTTATAATTATAATTACTTACATCCTTTTTTCGTAGTTTAACTACGCAATATTTTATACTTTTGTGTACAGGTTTATACTTTAAATCACTCTGAAGTGGCACAGCTTTTTCTTAAGTTACTGTAGGGTAAACACGAAACATTTTAGTCGAACTTTACCTACCCTATGGGGCATTATGGTTCGAATGCGTTACTTCAACCTTTTCGTGCTTACAATATTGGGCTTGATTCTGAATAAAAATCGCTTTAAAACATGCAGCCGAGCCGATGCGTCAATTTATTTTAGAATCGCGACCACATCAGAGTGCTTAAAGTTTCGTTCTATTTCTCAACTATAAGGATGTTAAGACAGAAACACCAGTGCAGTCGTCAGATATACGACTGCATATAAGATATTCAATTAGAAACATAATATAAACAACCAAATTTATCTACACAGCCAAAGAGTCCAAATGATGACACTGAGTCAATATCGTAAAGGGAGTATAGTATAGAGATGGCACATTGTCAGAAAAAAAAGAAAATAAAGAGATGACATACATACGAATCATTTTTGTGTAAGCGAGAAACAATAACGATCACCTGTCCCTTACCCGCGTATGCGTTTTTGTTGTTGGCCACAGAATTGTCAAATGCTTGTTTGCTCTTGTTTTGACAGATGAGTGGCAGAAAATCTCTGATTTTGAACCTTATGCTTATTGAGAACCAACTCTATCTCCATCTCAAAGGTGTACGTATGCACTCCGTCTACTCCTTTCTCTGTCTACGGTCAATATGGATGTTGACATCCTGTTGACACTTGGGCTGTGTAGATATTTGTGGTTGTGTAGGATGTGTAGATGTATTGAGTATCTTGCGCGCTCACATGTATCTGATGGTGACTGTTCATGACCACCGGCTAGAATAACGCCACTATGTTCTGTTATTCAGTCCGGTGGTTGTCATATGATGTCACATTTATTTGAGGTTGAGTTTCGGAACAACCTGTAGATCTCCCAGTGTTCTTGACGCACCATCCCTTGTCGTTGCTCAAAAACTATTGCCTTCTCGGAGTGTGTGCTTTTTGTATAATAGGTTTTCAGTAGATGAAGTAAATGATAAATTCAGACACTCATTTCAGTAGCTTGAATAGAACTGAACATAAATCTCGAATAAGGCAAGCGTGAAACACTACGGAGATTAAAATTTTCCTCACGCAATCAATCAATCTATCGCTTACAGAATCACTTGTTTTTATGCATAATATTATAATAGAAAATGACGTTGCAATAAATAAAAACTGCCTATAGGTGGAACTAGTGTTAATACTTCGGGTATTTCACGGAGATAGTCTATTACAGTGAAATAATAAAAGGTATGTGTACATAGACGAATATTTAGTAAATCATTTTCTAGATAGATTTATGTATAACGTCCTTTCTATTTTTTCATAAGGTCTAAATTTTCTAGGTGAAGTACGGCGAGAGAATACTCGTCGATAGCACATCTGCCATTTATGTGAATATTTGCTAACTTGCACGTGTTTCTGTAGTGACTGTTACAATTTCCATGTGATAAAAGATCTTTAATATTCTGTAGGTGTGCATGTAAATAGTCTCAATGTAATAAGCGAAAGAATGTATTTTGTGACTGTGATTGATTACACAAAAAGCGCACTTCGGTAACTTTCGATTGCCATACTTTAGTTTACTATTTTTTTATTTGTCGTTTCTGCACCCACCTTAATTTGTCTAAATTTCGAGTACATATGAGATGTACTTACTTATCGAAGTAACAATGGAATATTTTGCAATATATAATATCGCTAAGTGGATCATAAATAGAGCTGTATATTGTCAAGTTGTCAGATATTATTATTTCTTTCTTAATGTTTGAGCTAAACATGTAAAATTTAAAATAATAATATAGAATAAAAGATGTTATGATAATTAATTACATAAATCTTGGTTTGATTTATATATCTCCCTCTCATTTAGGGTGTTCATCGTTAGGTACTGTGATTTTACTACCAGTCTAAAGAATAGCTTACCAAAGATTGTATTGTATTACGATAGGCCCAGTCCCCCTAGACAAGATGCAAAACGCTATTATCGTTCGCACGAAACGCTAAGAATATGTATGCGATTTGACATTGGTCACGCTACGCTAGCGTCACCAAATGTCAAACCGCATACATTTTGAGTTTTCGTTTCGTTTCGTTTTCGTAGCGTTATTAACTTTGTCTAGGCCTACTGGTTAGTTCCTGCAGGATTATAGGGAGTTACAAATAAAACTAAACGCTTCCACAGAACGTTGAAGTATATATATTTATTCCTCATAGAAATTACATACAAAAATATAAACTACGAATAAGATAAATTTATGTACTTAACAGGTCCTTTCTACAGATTCAACTGATGTCATTTTGGTATTGATCAGAACCATTTTAGTTTTAACTTCTCTTACGTTATAGTTTTTTGAGTAGACAAAACTTGCTCTGATCAAAACAGTTTCTCAAGGCGTTCGTAAATGACTCCCATTGCATACATCATTCTCTTCCAGGCGTGTGAGCTTCGAATTATGGAATTACATACGTTTTCAATAACCTGTCTATCTGCAGATAGATAAGGTCTTTGACATAAGTTCCATGGTGCAACTGTCAAATTTAACTCTAGTAATGTGAAAATCATGGATAGATAAGTTATTGAAAATGGAAATTTACTGCCGCGATCATAAACAACCCTGGGTTAGTAATAATAATACAAATAAAAGTTCATGACAGGTTGTGCCTAAATTATCGAGACATTTCCAAATGAGTCGGTCTCCACAATTATCATGTACAGGCGATGTCAGCATCAGGTGATAAATGAGCAAGCAATGTATTTAAAATAGATCTACACGAGTTAAACCAACTTTCCTTTTTATGTCTGTTGTAAATCCTAAACAACAAGATAGGTATATCTTCACAGATAGTCTCAAAATGATGTCAACATCCATGTTTTCTGGGATGTGTGTTATACACAATTTTGATACTTTGCTGCACAGTTTGCTGTTTAGATATTTCTGGCTGTCGATCTATATCTTGTGTGCTCAAATATTATTAAACTGATGGTGGCAAAATAATGCATTATTATTATTATTATCCTTTAGAGTATACATCATTGACATTGATATACTGAATTGGATAACTGTATTTTTTATTCCATTGATAAGCGTTAATACAATCATTACATTATGTAGTAAACATAAACATACCTATAATATGTATGTAGAAAAATTGGCCCACAACATGTAAGTAGTTTTTTCAACCCCACAAAGCTATAGTGTTCGACCGACCCCTTACGTTACTCCTTACTATTACTTCTGAACCTGTTATATCATTGGCATTGGCAGGTAGCTAAGCAGTACAGTTTATCCTTAATTAGACTTATTTTTAACACACTGACTTTGGAACTTTTTAGCTAAAATTCCTATAAAAATACCTGGAAATTTCCAATTACTTACATTATAATCCACTCTTTCTTTAGATGAAAGATGGTAAAATAGTAGTCGCCCGGACGACTTCTCTATGCGGGTAATAATGTTATAAGCTAAAATCTATATAGAAAGTACAATTAATTTCTTAACTTAGGTAGGTACATTATATCTAAAAGCCCGCATTAATACAAGGCTACACTTAAACACGGACTTAAAACGCGGCTTTAAGACACAGCCCTTAGAGCTGGGAGCAAACGCTATAATACAAAAGTACTAAAGGGCCTTATTACTCTGCCTGACTAAACTTTTATCTCTCAAACTCGTATAGTATACCTAGGTATTTATAAGGTAGGTCCTACAGTCAGCATAAAGCACGCAACCTTTCACTAATGTACATCTAAATATCCCAATCAACCAGAATTTAAAAAATAACACATCGAAATTTTCAAAATCCATGTTGAGGCGAGGGAGGATGTTATCATAATTTTGATACTTTGGCTGTGTAGATATTTCTAAATATTCATGATGTGTAATATTAATATATTTATTCGAGTACGTACATATCTTGTGTGCTCAAATATTATCTGATGCTGGCTCTACTTCTTATTTGAATAACCGGGATGATGGTCTCATAAGCTCCGGGTTGCTGATGCCTTGGTCTCAACTCAAGTAAGCACAGGATCCAGACCAAATCTTGGAACTGATGACTATCAGAGCTGATGAGGTAAGTCGGCGTTAACAATTCAGCTTGATAAAATTAGGCCTATCATTAACGAAGTAATCTTATCTCGCTAATAAATAACATCCAATAAACGAGTAAACACCTAAATCCATAACTTAGAATTCAGACGTGCTATTTCTGACAGCTTCATACGGGCCTGTAGTTCCACAGCACTCAAGAAGCTGAGCCAGGCTGCTCGATTCACAAAAGAGTAACTCACACTTCAAGTTTATAAAGTTCTCGTCGGCAAAGGTTCAACGCCTCGGCCTGGGCGTGACCTCATGGAGCCCACTCCCTCTCCGCTGGCTCCTTCTTCACGTGGTAGTCGAGACAGGGCTGGAAGTTGACGTGGATGGTGACCGGGTGTAGTGGCGTGGTCTGGTGCTCCGGGTGGGACATTAGCACGCCGTCGTAGGAGCCGTGGTGGCGGGAGAGGCAGGCTGCGTCGACGGTCAGCGGGACGTAGTACTTGCCTGTAATGAGGAAATACGAGTGATATTATTCTTCAGTAATTAGAGTCTCAGACTTGGGATAAATGGAGCAACATGTTGAAGAACATGTCCTTCTAGAACTAGGAAACAGTCCCGAGATACGGGACACAACTGCAGACGTAGCAAGCATTTTCGTGTCACTTCAAATGCCACACGGCTTTCGGGACGCTGTGTCACGTTACGGACGTGAGTAGAGGCTCGTACATTTCAGACTTCGGAAAGTTTATTACTTTTCATCTCTCACATGGCTAAGAAAAAATATTAAGATAGGTACTACGTCCTTCCTATTTTTAGTTATTCGACATGCATAAATAAGCTTACTTATTTTTATTTATTTATTTATTTATTTATTGTTCAAATTAAATTGTATAGCATTACAGACTAATCCAATGCGATAGACAAATATAATAAACATTAATTAATAGTATCTATTCCATGCTTATAAATTAAGCTAAAACCTGCGAACCAGATCATTAGTGGTAATGTAAGTACACACGCATTTCCTAAGTAACCACCAAACCAGTAACCAGTGAAGTAAAATGTCAAATAATAAATAAAACATCCTTGCCATTATTTCCGCTCCTTTCGAGAAGTTGGTTAGTAAAAGTTTTGAATATCGCGCCGCCGGGTTGCAACAAAGTTGCATTAGCCAATGAATTTCCGCGACGATTCAGTTAAAATAAGTTTTAAAAATAGCACAAATACCCTTCAGTCATCAAAAATATAAAATATGTTGCAGTTATCTTCTATTAATTAATTACATTTGAAATCTGTCGAAGATCACCACTGTTGTTAAATATTTAAGATCTCTCTTTTGAGCTTCTAAAAGTTTTCAAACCTAGACTTCCGGTTTCGAAAATATTGCTTGACAAAAAGCTTGTACAAAAGCCTTAAAACTATTTTCATGCAATAAAAATTCAGTTCTAGGAATTAATGT
This sequence comes from Argyresthia albistria, assembly GCA_963457715.1. Lineage (NCBI taxonomy): Eukaryota > Metazoa > Arthropoda > Insecta > Lepidoptera > Argyresthiidae > Argyresthia > Argyresthia albistria. The sequence continues at coordinate 4,264,094 of OY735256.1, forward strand.
AGTAATCAATAAATTAATTAATTTAAATGACATTTTAACAACAATAAGTTGCCCGATAATTGTATCGCTACGAATTTCGAACTCGAATTTTGACGTCACATCCGCGCGCCGGCGCCGCTCTGTCGGCAAACGGCAAAGGGGTATATAAGCGGCGGCTCCTTTGATATCCCGTCTTTTCGTTGAATCTCTGTCCGTCGTTCTATTCACGCTGCTACACGAAAAAACATCGCGAAAATGGTGGAACCGGGAAAGGACCTGACCTACAAACTCCTTGAACTGATTCAGAAGACCGGGTACCCGATTATCCAGCGCAATGGTCAACGCAAGTTCGGTCCGCCGCCCGACTGGACCGGGCCGCCCCCGGCAAAGGGCTGCGAAGTCTTCATCGGGAAGCTACCCCGAGAGATCTTCGAAGACGAGCTGGTGCCCTTATTCTCTCGCGTCGGGAAGATCTACGACATGCGCCTCATGATGGACTTCTCCGGCTCCAATCGAGGGTACGCCTTCGTGACGTACTCCAACCGCACGGACGCCGCTGCCGCGGTGCGCCAACTCGACCAGTACGAGATCAGACCAGGCAGAAACATTGGTGTCGTCAAATCCGTGGATAACTGCAGGCTCTTCGTCGGTGGGATCCCAAAAAACAAGAGCAAGGAGCAGGTTGCTGAGGAGCTGGCGCGTCATGTGGCGGGTATCGTGGATGTGATACTGTACAAGAACTGCTTCGATCGTCGGCTGAACCGAGGCTTCGCGTTTGTAGAGTTCACGTCGCACCGAGCGGCGGCGATGGCCCGCCGGTCGCTGGTGCCCGGCTTCGCGAAGCTGTGGGACCAGGACGTGATGGTGGACTGGGCGGAGCCGGAGCCGTACATCGATGATGACCAGATGAAGAAGGTACGTGTTCTTTACTAGATATTACCTTGTGATTCTATGATCTGGGAACTTGTATGTGGTGGTGGTAAATCCCATTTATAGGGTTCCTATGGCTAAGATGATCCTTCCGGAACCCTCGATGTGCGAGTTCAACTCGCACTTGGCCGGTTATTTTTTATTGTAGTAATTCTAGCTGACGAGATAAATAAAGGGGGTATACCTACCTATTGACACATTCTATTCCTACCTATTCTATACCTATTCCCAATTTAAAATTATTATGAAGCTACAATACGAAAGTCTAGTCACAGAAGATACAGACAGAGTGCTACCTACCTACTGTACAGGTCGCGCCAAATTTTTTGGCACCCGAGTTCCGCAAGAAACTGCCCTATATTTATAGTATTAAAGTATCTGTGCCTATACCTGGGTAGGTACAGTAGGGCTGTCCTACCTATTGGTTTAGGATATCATTTATTTAACTTTCGTAAACAAAGGTTAACTCGTGCAGTGGTGTCTAATTAATTCACCATAACATTTGTGCCTTGTTGCTGTGTTGGTAGATGAATGATGTTCTTGTTTATTGTGCTAGGTGTTGCAGTATATAGATACCTATACTTGCCTACCTAAATGCTATTTTCCATAACCATAACCACTATACTGTGCCATAACCCAATGTAGGTAATCATTATACTTTATTGTATACACAGTTAACATTACATTGAAGAAAAGCGAGCTTCTCTAAAGAGATTTCTTGCACGAAGGATAGTTTGACAGAAAGGTAGTCACAATAAGTACAATTCTAAATCTAAACTACCTACCGATAAATATGAATAAGTTAAATATCTACAAAAGTTAAACATTATACCTACTACCAAATTACTAAATACGTGCCACAATACATAAAAAAATACATACAATTATTATGATGAAAGGGAGAGGAACTTTTTAGGAAGTAATCATTTATCTTGTCTCCATTTCAGGTCAAAGTACTCTACGTGCGTAACTTCATGATCCGCACAACCCCGGAAACTATCCAAGCAGTCTTCGAAGCAGCCATCAACCAAAAGATTGAACGGATCAAAAAGATCTATGACTACGCCTTCATACACTTCTACGAGAGATCACATGCAGAGCTTGCTATGAGCAAACTCCAAAACGCGGATGTAGATGGCGTTAACATCGAAATAAGATGGGCCAAGCCAGTTGACAGAGAATTGTACCGGATTCAGAAGCTGAACAAGGGAAACTCTAAATTCAACAATGCTTTGGACCTGTCACAGACGCTTCTTCTATACAAACAACACCTAGAGAAGCGAGAGTATGCCAATTCTCAGAAGGAGGATGAAGGAATTAGCTCGGGGTGTGCTGGGGAGTCTCCACGTGATTCTCCAACAGACATTAAGCCTCTGGACTGTACTTATGCTGAGACGAACTTCATTTTGGCTCCTGCCAAACTGGACTCTATGTGCAAAAGGTAAAGGCGTAATAATTTTCATTTATTGAAGTTACGGTGGCTTAGCCCCATCACGTAAAGATGGTAGTATTGAATAACTGGCTACATGTAGGAACAACAGTTGTGCACTCACGTATAGGAAAAGGCGTGACGCTATGCGAGTCATGCGCGTCTAATCTTCTAGGTAAAATAGTGCAACAAAATTCTGGTGCTTTTACTGCTATTTTGCATTACCTACCCAAAACCACAAGAGATAATAGCAGTGTGCAAAATTGTTTAATTAGTTTCAGTTTCTCTTGCTATACATGCACATGTATTCAATATGTGCACAATTAATATTAAATAACCTTTAATAATCCATTAAATAACTATAGATTTGTATTATTATGTACTCCTTGTAAAGTGTGTCAGTAATGCTGAATACACATGCTTTTGGCGTTGCAGACGGAAATTTTGTTCTAATCTTAATGTTGTAATGTTTGTCTGTACTGCTGTTTTGTGTATTAAGTTATTTTAGGTGTTGCAATATACATATACTTTACTTTGATGGCGACGATGGCCCCTGGAGAATTGAAACAAGTGGACACAGTTGCCTCGCCACCCCGTATCGAAAAAAGGCATATATATCGTTACTTGAATATTCATTATTTCCCCCCCTCACTTGCAGATACATGTGGGCGCCGCCGACCTACGAGTACCAGAAGCTGATCAACCCGAACGGCACAGAAGTGTTCGTGTGTCGCGTGGAGCTGCCTCACGTGGGGCTCCCGCTGCTCAACGCGCCGCGGCGCATCGGCCCGCTGTCCACGCAGCCGTGCGTGACTAAACACACCGCATATATTGAGGCGGCGGAGCAGGCGTTGAATTGTATTAAGGTGGGTTTCACTTCTATTACCTTCTCCTTTTCATTTTTTTTGGTTTCTTTCTGATCCAAAGTAAAATATGATTCCGGGTTGGACCGGAAACTGCAACCGCCGACTGCAGGCGACACTACTGTATTCTATGCATCTCTATGAAATTGATTGCGGCACTGCGGTCTGCATTCGCGTAGCATTTTCTATGGGGCGGTGGTGTTGTGGCTCGCCTGCGGTTTCAGTCTGCGGTCCGTCCCGGCCCGGAATCATACCATAAGGCCTGTGAAGGGTCTGTGGAAGCCAGACGAGCGTAATTTTGTGAGTCGCGAGTTGCAGAATTTCGGTCGCGTAATTTCTGCTGCATTCGGTTTCATACAAAACTCCTGTTTCGTTCACACGGGCGGGCGTCGCAAAATGAGTTGTGTTTTAGTATGAAACTGATTTACGCGACCGAAATTCTGCGATTCACGACTCACGAAATTACGCTCGTCTGGCTTCACCTTGTCTGTCCGTTCTGTCTGTCAGTTTTGTTTTGTCTGACTGACTCTACTGCACTAGATTAGATTTCCCCTGTGCCTGTTCTCAAGTCCAGAAATCCCAACTCCTGCTGGAGCAGAAGGGCTAAATACCTACCCTATGCGGAGAAGGGAGGTCAAACGTAATTACGTTACTCGTTTCGGTATTAGGATCGGCGCAAGCCGCCTTAGAACCGCAGATACTATTCTTCCCTCCTTTCAGGCCCTTCGCGCCGACATGATCCGGTGCTCCCGCCCCGCCCCCGCGGTGTACCTGCCCGCCTACCCGTCGCCGCCGCACGCTTACGAGTACCCGCTGACGTCACATTCTTACAACATGGCGTCCCTGACGTCACATCCGTACGACATGGCATCCCTATATTCACGAGCGCATACACCGCTACCGCAGATGCAGATGTGGCGCGCCGTTTGAACGCAGCTAGCTTCACTCGGAATCCTAAGGTTTATTTAAATTATTTTTGTGCTTGCCTGATTAATTAGATTAGGTTTAGACGCTATTTCTAGTGACTAATGGTACCTATAAATGCAATATCAGACGTAGGAGACGCAGGCGTATAATATTTATGTTACCGTATTCAGTGTAACCTGTCCTGTAGGCCATCTCGGGTTGATGTTACGTGTGAGCGTGTGACTGATAAAAAGTAAGTTTTCTGAGAAAAAATACGATTTATTTGTCGGTAGCTGCAACCCGTGAAAATGGCTAATAGAACAGTAAAATTGTGTTTTTACTAGGAAAGTTTTGAAGTAGTACTAATTTATTCATTCTACATAATATGTATTTTGTGGTGCTGAATCCGAATCTCAGGTTTGCGGTCAAAATTTCGTGACGCAACATTGAAAAAATCGCAAAACAGCGAAATAACTGACTTTTTCCAGTTATTCAAGTTTAATCCGAAAACAGTCGTCGATGACAAAATAACTAAAATTGGTCCAGTACGAGTTTTATGGGGGTCCCAAAATGCGCCTAAAATAATCAAAAATCTATTTTCAGTATAGTTTCAATAGTATGGTTGGATTTAGTCTGAGGTTTCATCTCTTGTATTTACCAGGCCGCATCAGCATAATTAGTAACTTGCGACGCACGCAATACAATACTGCATCCATACTGCATGCTCCAGAACATCGTTCAGGTCGAAAAGGTTTTGTTTTCTTTGATTTACTTGTACACGGTTTTTTTTTATTTGGACTGTTTTCGAATTAAACGTGAATAACTGGTAAAAGGCGGTTTTTTTCGTTTTTTTATTTTTATTTTGCGTCACGGAATTTTGTCCGCAACTCAGATACAGGTTGGCAAGAAAGTCTAGAAATTAAATGATGGCAACATTCACAGACTACTGCGTGTTTTCTTTATTGCCATATTTGGATTGTCTATCAAAATACGCAATAGTGCTCTAATATGTCACTTATGTTGCCATTATTTATTTTCTAGACTTTCTTGCCAACCTGTACATTCGGTTTCAGCACCCCAAAATACATGTAGAATTAATAGATTAGTATTGCCCCAAAACTTTTCCGCTAGGGGGTCCCTTTAGAGTACAAGTTGCCTGTATCATAAGATTTTTAGTTACTTATTCGTAAGTATCTGTGTTATTTACAAAATCTGATCCATAACTGACTCGTAATTCGTCCTTTACGGCTATCGCAGGTTGATGTTTGCGACTAATAACTAGTAAGTTTTTTGAAAAAAATTACGATTTATTTGTCGGTAGTAGCCGTAACCTGCGAGTGGGTTAAGATGTACATTTACTGAATCTCGTCCATTGTTTGACTCCATGAAAGTTTGACTTGCACATTTGACTACTACTGGTCGTATTCCTTGACTTAAATGTACTTACGACTTAACTAATAGTTATTACGTATTTTTTGTGACAGAAAATAGAAATTACTATTTGTAGCGATGATTATTTCGCCTTAGACTTACTTAGTTAAGGTTGATTTTCTACGTTATTCTACTCTACATTATCATGTACTACGACCTGTAATCCTCACATTTGAAACATGCATGAAAATGAATTCTGACAATGCCAATAATTAGTGCCAATTAGTGCCATCATAGTTCCGAAGTTATAGTCATAAGTTTGTGAGGATTACAGCTAGACGTCAAGCTGTAATCCCCATTTCTTGTGCAAGCAAACCTATCGACTTGGTTGAGGTCTCAGGAATTAGTGACATAGTGCCTTCGACATGCCAAATCTCAGAAATATTGTGAGCAGCTAGACGTTCGATATTATGGAACCTATACATTTCAACACATGTACGCAACTGTACATGTGTTGAAATGTATAGGTAATAAACACATCGGTTTTTTACGTATCTACTTCTTCAAAATGATTATTTTAGGTGGCACTAATTCGTGGCAACTGATAGTCATGCGCGTTCCGGAATGATTCCATAATATTATGATGGCACTAATTAGGCACTAATTATTGGCATTGTCGGAATTCATTTTCATACAAGTTTCAAATGTGAGGATTACACGACGTCATACATTCATTACATATCGAAGAAGTTTGTGTTACATAACTACTTTGTAGTTAATTAGTTATATTTCGTTAGATAATGCCTAAAGTGTGATCATTGTACATTTAATCAAAAATACTGCTGTATTCGTAAATAGCATTCCTATGGTTGGAATAAGAATAACTGATACTTATTAATCAGAGCAATATTAGAGCAAGAATCCCAGCCATTTGATCATTGTGATCCAATCTCGAAATTAGCTTTGCTAGGTTTACATCAAAATGTACTCTTTCGCTCTGTAATCATAATCATGCTAGCTCTTTCTCACAACACCATCACTATCTAATGACGGACCCTTGATTTAGCTACTTTGGTGTAAATCTAATGCCGCTTTTGACATGGTTTTAACAAATGATCACAAATTAGACATGAACTTTTAGTTATTAAGGGTCAAATTATTTGTCATCTCTTTTCCTTTTTAGGCCAACATTTACTTAGTAAAGAGGCCAACGCAGTCTTGCTTGTGTTTATACTAGAGTATATCCAGAGAAAAGGCATTGCACCTTAACTTTTATGTTCTTAATTTATTTATAACTTCTCATTAATAAAGTTTCAAAACTATTTTAAATCTTTTCTTTCCTCTTATAAGCTAAAGAATAATAAGCTATAGAATATAACTAGGTATATGTAACCTGCACCGAGGGACCTGGGACAGTTGTGTAAAGGTGAGGGACCATGTAAAGTGAGGGACCTAGGACCTTTACATAAGTGAGGGACCTGGGACAGTTGTGTAAAGGTGAGGGACCTGGGACAGAGTGAGGGACCTGGGACAGTTTTTGTAAAGTGAGGGACCTGGGTCAGAAAATGAGGGACCTGGGACAGTTATGTAAAGTGAGGGACATTGAACAGTCGCTGTCCTTCACTCTACGGGTGCTGATGTAACGACAATTTGCAGGTTTTTATAGGTCTAGTTCGTAAAGTTCAGGTAGAAATAAAAGATGGATAGATACTTATTTATAGTAATTTAGTAGTAAGTAATAATAACATGTCAGGAATCTGGCTGGGATACATGAATCGGAATGACTATAGTTGTGCCGAGCCGGGAATATTGCCATTTTTGTATGGGGGAGTTTATTGCCGGCTCTGCACATCTATAGGAATGACGCAGTGAGCGACAGCGCTATATCGCCGCGCCTAGCGTTGCCAGGCGTCCGGCTTTAGCCGGACATAGTCAGGCTTTTTGATTGCCTGTCCGGCCAAAATAACCGTCGTCCGGCCTGTCCGGCTTTTGTTAGGCTTTTTAGATTTCAAAATTCGCGCGCATCGAGATTATCGATATATCGCGTATCGAATTTGGCATTAGTTTTATTGTAAATTATCAAAAAAGCTTGGTTTTCATTAATTTTCTACATTAATACCAAAAAATCCCCTAAAATGCAAAGTGTCCGGCTTTTTTACCAAAATGTTAGGCCAAAAAAAAAAAATTTTTTTACACGAATATTTAAAATTGTTGAAAATGCAGGATGTCCGGCTTTTTGACCCAAATGTTAGGCCAAACTCACAGCTCTGTCCGGCTTTTCGGTATGAGGACCTGGCAACGCTAGCCGCGCCCCTTCCGGTTCATTTGGACAACTGTGCCATTTCATCTACTGTGTCAATAGGACAATCAATACGCCTAGTCCCCGTGTGGACTAGCACTAAGTGGCGTCTGGTTAGGTGAGGGTGAGGGTGACTAAACCTACCAAACCATTTCCGCGCGTCATTTACAACGAGCAACGTTTAGCCACTACAGTCTATTCGTGATAAGAATGCAGTGAAATTTTAATCTGTTAACACACTCACAGGACAGTACACAACCTTCGCGTTCGAAAGTTTGCCTTCAACTGGTCACTGTGAACTTGGCTTGATAATTGGAAACGATTTGATTGGCACGAATAGACTATTAGGGTACCTATTTTGATGCTCGTCTTTTTAAAGTTGATTCACACTCGGTGATCCCACCGATCCGGCACAGTTCCGTGTCAGTGTCATAGAGAATGTATGAAAGAATATTTTTCACTGACACGGAACTGTGCCGGAGTGGGATCACTGATGTGTGAATCGACCTTTATACTGGCAATGGTTGGATGGAGCAGCAAAGTTACCGGCATGACAAGAAGTGCGTCGCAGCATATGTATGGTAGAGATTACTATTGAGTGTCAAACGCCAATGTAATGAATGTCCGGCCCGGGACAAAGCAAGGTCGAACTAGATTTATGGCTTGTTGATACACCGATATTGTTGGCACGAAACCAAGTAACAATTAAGGTATGTGTTATTCGTAACTTAGGTACTTGTTAGGTATAATGCCTGGAAAGTAACTTGGCCAGCGTTTGCTGTGTGTTTTGAATACCTGCAGACGTAGCATGCCGAGTGCGGGGGGGACGTTTTGTCGTAGCCAGAGACTATAATATATCCAATTGACTGCGCCTGCGGGGGAATGCGGCTCGCCAAACGTTTGTTGTATTCAACAAACGTTCGCATACGCAACCTATGTACGATGACGGGCCGCCAGACATTTTCGCAGCGGCTGACCAATCGCAGCTCTCTTACCTCGTCCCGCGCCGCCCGTAAATTGGTGATTTGTGTTTCAAAGGAAAATGTATATGCACTCTCCACTGGATAAGTGCTCCCTGGCCGTAGCATATCATCCCTCCCTACCTTCAACCACACGGCGCGTTATGTCGGCGTTTTGTGTCTATGTATTATATCGCTGTCGCTCGCTGCGTCTCGCGTTCGTTTCACAGGTCATAGGTGCTCCTAAACGGGCCAACTATTGGTGTCCCTCTCTTACTCACATGTGAGAGAAAGACACCAATAGTTGCCGGCTACATGTGCAGTGAAAAGGCCCTTTTAGGAGCACCAGGTTTATGGTATGGAGGTTATTCATAGATCAGCATGATTCGCGTTCGAAATAGTGGGCCTTAGCAAGATAGATGAAGGATATTTCCGTCCACCTACTCCTACATGCCTACATCCCGAAACAACTTATTGTATACCAAACATTCCCGAATCCCGATTCTATCGGACTTTGATTAGAACCGTGATATTTTAACAAATGAGGTTCTGTTTTTTACTATTTGCTATGCGTATAACCTTTTCTTACCATAGGAGTTGAGCGCGAAAACTGGCACATACTGCGTTGGCTCCGTTGTCTTGTCATAGTTTTCATGATGCGAATCACTCGACGTGCACTGTGGAAATAATGTTTATATAAAAAAAAAAACTTCGATTTCATTAAATGTATGGTCGGCTCAATAGTATGACGTTTGGGATAATCCGTGACGCTTTTTTTCTTATGTTTGTTTTCTATAGGGGATCGTTCAACAATTACGTGATCATTTGTTTTTAACCCCCCCCCCCCTCGCCTTGATTACGTAATCTTCGTCCGTGCTTAAAATTTTTGCTGTTTATTAGCACTGACACGTATGTCATGTTTCTATGGGTCTTAAATTACCTAAATTTGGGAAGGGGTGTGTCGTTTTGTCAAAATGCACTGCATTGGTACCGCACGTAGGTACATACCTGAGGCGAGGTATCCCTGGCCTCCTCAGTGGACCCGCTGTTGGAGGTGGTGGTAGAAGTAGGCGGAGTTGTGGAGTCATGTTCAGCCGGCTTGACCACTCGCCGCCGCTTGTGTGTGTACACTTTGTTGGGGTGTGCACCCGATCGCATCGACATGTCGTGCACCTGAGGAAACGTGGATGAGTAAGTTTGGGCGTATGCTGAGACGCAGAGCTGGGGGTCGCGTACAGGAATGGCATGGAGATCGGGAGGCGAAAAACGTCGGTCGATCCGAGACGGCTACAAACAAACCGGAATTTTGCGCCCTCGCTATAGCTATTACCGTGCGATTCAGTACGCGACTAAAGGCCCTGATCAATTACACAAAGAAAAACTTGTCTTTGAGTTTGCGCTTCCTTAAATTACCTAAAGCTCAAATTGTATTCTGCTAACGTTACAGGATTCGTTGACATGAGGACACAATGATATAGATTTGCCTGAAATAAGTACCTCCTCCATATACTAATTAGACACTAGTGGCTCTGTGAGCTGTAGACCTCGCGAGTATGTCGGTGGGAAAGCTGAACTGCTAACACATAAAAAAAATAACCCAAATAATTTTCTTTCAATAACACATACAAACTTATGAATGTACCTGGTTACGTACATGCAGTATGAAAGTAGCCGCACCAATAACTTTGTAAACTACATTTCGCGATCTTTAATACAACCTATTGACTTTTTACTAAAATTATATAGTCTGTTTCACTCTCATGGTCTTTATGAATCCAACGACACTTCATTGGTTAATATCCATCGAGCCGTTTGGGTTGTAGCGATTTTTTTACATTTTAAAACCCCATATCTCCGCTATTTTGAAAAAAATCTAAAAACTGGCTCGTGTAAAAAATTCTATTTATTTTTCCAACCTGCTCACAAAATTTCAGGAGAATCGGTTCATAAATGCGACCTGTAGAGGAGAACAACCGGACATACGAAAGCATTTTTGCCCAAACCTGAAACGGAGACGCTTCGCTCGCTTCGCTCGCTCGGTCAATAAGCAATTAATTATTTTTGTTTTTATCATACATATGTGTCGGACGGTAATGTCAAAAATTTAAAGTCCCAAAAGGTAAAAACATTTTTTTATTGCAACATGTTAGTAGTTAGTACAGCACAGGATGCCTATTTCAACACGAGAACACGAGCATCACGAGCGCGCAAGTCCATTATATAGGTAGCCCAAGAGTCCATCATTTCATCTATCGCCAAATCTATAAAAGGCATGGTAGTGTCATGAACATTTTCCGCTACATACACTAAATTACGAATATTTGAGTAAGTACCTACTACAATGTATTGTACACTGTACCTACAGTCTACTAACCAACTTATTCACACCAAGGTTTCAGTGAGTTAGTTATCTGTCGAGTTATATTGGCCGGGCTAATAATAATACGTTGACGATACGCACGTACCTACATAGTTATACAGATATCTACAAATAACGTGACTGGCTTCTGTGAAACGTGCTGCAGTAAGATAGGTCATGTTTGCTGGCTTCACGCCACGCGAAGCGAGACGATGCGCCACATTTTAATTTAATCATTACAAAACGCTGGGTATACCTACAAAACAAAACTATTTAGCAAAGGTACATTAGTTGTTTACGTAAAAAGGCGAATATGTACCTATTGGCCATATGAAGTAGTGTCCCACCCACCGAATCACGATTTCTCGCCGAAACCGAAACCGAAATTTCGGCGATCACCCAGTTTCGGCCGAAACCGAAACGGAAACCGAAATTTAGTTTTTTTATTTAATTTATGGGAATTCATAAGTTTCTAGCTACAATTGCCTCTAAAATTAGAATAAAATGAAAAAAAAAACATGTTGGAATATCACTCTCCGGCGCAGAAATGCCGATCCAGTGCACGTACTACCATAGAAATCAATACAAAGCAACAAAATCCGTCCGCCCCGTACGCTCCGATTCCGACGCAGTGGACGCGCAGCTTAACTGGCTATAGGTATGGTGCCTTCAGCCACCCCGTATTGTAGATAATTAAATTAGGGTCATTCCTAACTCGCATTTTATCTAATCGCAATTCACCCTATCGGAAAATGTTTTATTCCCGAGTAATCCCGAGTCAATACAAATACTTTATAACAAGAAATAATAAGTGCGAGCCATACTCACGCAAAGAGAGTTCCGCACAAAACTATTTTGTAAAGGGACAACTTGATGTAGAGTACAGGCATTCCTCGAAAATTCCGACGGTTTTGGGGGTAATATGACTTATTTTCCTCGGAATAACTGAGGCATTTTCATCAACTCACCTCAGGATCCTGCGACTTAGAGAACCGCCGCTCAATCGAGTTCTTGAACTTGTAGGATTGCAAATAGTCGTCGTTGTCGTCGTTGCACGCTGTGCGCAGATTGTGTTCGCGCTTGCGCCGACCGTCCAAGGGCAGGGGCTCGTCGCTACTGTTGCCTCGGCTAGTGTCCTCGGCACCTGCGAGAAGCATTGGATCCTTGAATCATTGATGGCATTGAAGACAATTACCGCCTTACTGAGTCATTTAATGAACCAATAATCGGATTAAAAAATACACACATACAAAATAGTTCGTATTTTCTAAACTGAACGTCTCTGGCGGTTTGTGAGCATGAGATCAAATGAAGTAAAACCGGTAAAAACAAGCTGAACTGGAGAGGTGATTAGTGATGATTACACAACTGTTTGTATTGTAATTAGGTGCCTTATTTTAGGGCGACACATTTAGAGCGGGTGACGGGTTCAATCGTTAACAAAATAAAATCTTAGATCCGTCACTGTACTAATAAAAACTCAAATACTATAATAATTACCAAATAGCTGATTCTACCACTGAAGAACACTGACCTCTATTGTCACATTGTAAGGTGAAAGCTGTCTCCATCGTCCGAGCTTGTTGGAAGGGCTCCCGATATGCTGTTTTCTCTGGCACCTCAGTTCTGGCGATGACGGTTGGCTTCGGGTACTCCTCACGGGAATAGCCGCTAGAGGAGCTATTGTTCTCTGTGGTGTTGCCACTGCCGACATTGCAGCTGCCCTTCACGCGAGGTGGTACATCACCTGGATAAAAAAACAGTATTTTAACGTCCATTGGAATCGTTAGTGGTGCTAAACAGCCAAATAAATCCCCGAATCACAATGTTTCATCAGTCTGTGAAGATAAAATCTTACAGTCCTGAGTACACACCAGTCATACATAATTTGCGAACTGGAAAATAGTCGGGATGACTATCCGCCGGCTATCCTCGAACCATCTGGCATAATGCCGCCCAATCTTCCTATGTTTACCTTTAGTCAGATGCTCGCAATGCCCGTGTAGTTGGGCAGCCATTTTGAGGCAGAGCCCGTCATCGGGCGTATATCCCTGCACCTGCACCAGGAACCGCAGGGCTTCAGTGAGGGCCTCCTGAAAGCCGGCGCGGTAATGTTCCGCGCTTTCGTTGGCCACTCGCTGCTCGGCCGCTACAACAAACCGCCAAGGAAATAGTGTACCAGTTCATAGCTCGTTTTAGAATGGACCTGGCAGGTGGGACAGGGTAACCGACGATATTTTTCGGAATTGAAAATCTTCAGACGTCGTAGGATGTTCAAAGACCACTTGGATGTTTCCGACGTTCATTCGTTAGCACAGAGTGACTTAGGAACATAGGTTTGGAAAAATAAATGCTGAGATGGTACGTAACTTACAGACCGACCATTTTTCCAGAAAACATTTTTCCACACTGACTTTCTAGTATTCCGCACGTATGGTCAGGTTTCTATAGATTAGCAGCGATACTGAACCAACCAAGTGCCCTTCCTTGCACATGATGATGATTATGTACATGCCCAAAAGATGAGGGTGTAGAATAGAGGTCCATTCCAAAACTCAGGTAGAATTAAAAGCACAGTAACGATTGCTTCAATTTTTACACTTTTGGACTCACGAGTTGCAAACCACGGTTAGAACATTTTAATGAGCCAAGAATGCCAGGCTAGACCACAGTCGTCAGGGACCGTCAAATATTTCTATGATTGTGTAGTTATCTACGTGTAAAAACCATAAGCATGTATTTATAAAGAATGCCAAAATAATAGAAAATTATATAGTAGACAAAGCAAATGAAACATCGAAACATAAAAGGTTTTTGCAATGTTTGGGTTGATAAATCTGAAAATGGATTTTACCAAAATATTATTTTTAAATTACTTGTAGATAGATATTCAGATATAGGATTTCTAGCTGTAAGATCCTTCTCCATCGTCACCAACCCGTCACCATCACACTTGGCATACCTGTGCGGCTTTCAACTCGACAGTGAAAAAGAATTAAAAAGAGATGGTTACCCTCGTCGCTTTTACGGTTATTTGCTTGGTACAAACCGTAGGCCCGGTCCTGTAGGAACTTTATGTGTTTGATTGCCATCTCGATGATTTCTGTCTTCTCCACCCGACCCCTGCCTTTCTTCATGTACTGTGTGGGTACGAGACGTGAGAGATCAGCTAGGCAATTGTTCATGCGGTCTCGACGACGCTTCTCGATTATCCTGTGAGACATCGGATCTTGCTGTGGGCAAGAGATGGTGTTGTTAGACCCGTGGTCTCAACTCAGGATCAACGAGTAGGTAATCAACCATTGCTTTAGTTGCATTTTAGCTATACATTATGAAGTAGGCAGTCAAAAGTTAAAATCTCTTTCACTGTGGACCCATAAAGTCAACCTTCGTGTTGATCCGGGGGAACCTTATGTAGTGAACATAATACAGTAGACAGCCGTCGAGCTATAGTGAACCTAATTAGTTTGCATTTTTACCTGCTCAAAAGTCAATCTATACGGAAGTTCAGGGCTATTCAGGGTTCATATTATTATGAAGAATTTAATAATCTGGTTACTTATAATATGACTTGCCCTCAATACCTTGCCCTTCTTCATGTAGCCGGTGCCTTCAGCCTCGTCGCCTGAGAGTGGAGTCGAGAAGTTCAGCTGGTCGCTACAGCCGGCTGACCGGGGGAACTCCTCGCTGCCAGTGTTGTCATTGTACCTGTTAAAATAAATTAAAATTGTTAACTCCTTCACTTGCCTGGCAAAAACATCACGGCCCGCCATTTTCAACCTTATGTATGACAGTAATATAGTTCAAAACAATGAAAAATAACCGGCCAACTGCGAGTCGGACTCGCGCACGAAGGGTTCCGTAACATTATCTATAAAAAACCGCAAAAAAAAAAAAAAAAACAATTTTGTATGGGAGCCCCCCCTAAATATTAATTTAATTTTAATTTAATTATTTATTTTTAAGTAAATAATATACTCAATATATTGTGAGCATTTTAAGCGTCTACCTGCTACCATTATCAATATCGAGCAAAAATGAGCAAAAATAATCACGTTTGTTGTATGGGAGCCCCCCTTAATATTAAATTTCTTTTGATTTTTAGTATTTGTTGTTATAGCGGCAACATAAATACATCTTCTGTGAGAATTTCAACTGTCTAGCTACCACGGTTCATGAGATACAGCCTGGTGACAGACAGACGGACGGACGGACGGACGGACGGACAGACAGCGAAGTCTCAGTAATAGGGTCCCGTTTGGCACCCTTCGGGTACGGAACCCTAAAAATGATCTTTCTAATAATTGTAACATGTCGGGAATTGTTGTAAGCGATTTGAAAATTAAAATGTAATTCCCTGAAATAGCTTATTAGGGTTCCGTTGGTTGAAAAACGCCGGCCATTGATTTCGAACCTCACGCTAGGTATGAATTAATTAGGGCGAACCAAATACGCGCCTAGAATTTAGTTGAATCTGAATGAAAATCTGAAGTCCAAAGTCCTTACCATTATATCAGTCAACTCATTACTCGTGCTGTTGAAATACTTAAGTAGTAAACTCGATCGTGAAGATATCATTTCAAAGCCGATACACGTGACCATGTCACATGTGAGAGCCACGTGAGCGTTAAACTAAGTGCTATCTAATTATAATAATCCGACAACGAAATTCCGTGCATCAACGCTAATCTAATACCTAAAAAATGTTATGTAAATCGTTTCGCTTACATTTTTTAAGTGACGAAGTGGCTCCAGAAATATTATAGTTATTTTGGTTGCGATATAAAGTTGGTTAAATCTTAATACCGAATGACTACACTAGGTAGCAAAAATCGGTCAAGTGCGAGTCGGATTCTCACACGAAGGGTTCCACACTACGTGTAGCGGCAACGGCAACACATAACATAACACATTCTGTGAAAATTTTAACTCTACCTATTACGGTTCGTGAGATACAGCCTGGGGCGGACGAACGGACCCGTTTGGCACCCTTTGTGTACGGAACCCTAAATAAATAGAAAAAAAGGTGCAAATGATGTCCCTAACCTCTTTCAAACTCTAATCAAAATATTTATAATGGATAGGGTCAAGTGGGAATATTTTTACACAAATGATAGGACGAGTCGGGAGTAACCCTTCTCGTCCTGTTTGTGATACAAAAGAGTCATAAGTTCATAACATCACGCTTTATAAGTATGACTGTCTCCACATGTCATGTTATGCTTAAACTCGTGGTCAAGAAGCGGAAATATCCATGAATCACCGCTGAATAAAAACCATTATGAGAGAACATTGAAGGATGTTGCGTAAAGACGATCGATTTTCTGAAAGGTTAAATGTCACTTAAGGTCCAAGTTTGAATCAGTTAATGAGAGCAAAAATGTAAACAATGCATCATGGCCAGCACAAAACCTTACGACTTTTAGGTCGATAGTATAGTTATAGTTAATGTAAGTATTGCTTGTTTAGCATTTTTAATAGTTTTGACTCTCGTTCGATGTAGGGCCGGGCAGACACGTAGGCTGGTCAAGCCTTAAGGGTAGGTCCAAGAAGATTTCGTAAGACTCGAACTTATACCACAGAATAACTGATACCTAACTCTAGGTATCTTGTATTCAAGTTACTGACTTGTAACGTTCGTAACTGACTCGAAGATGTGTTGAGAACATCCGACAGCCTAGAATAAAATATTCATCGAATCGATATCAATTAGGTATCTTTTAAGTAACATCGATAAAATAATATCGATATCGATGTAAATATTAAAACCATCGAGGGGCAACTTAGAAATCAAGTCTTTTCAAAGAGTTTAAGTTACTAACAGCTGTAGTAGTAGATAGTATATCCAGTTGCTCTCAAAATGGAGTATTTGTTAGCTTAGTAACAGCACAGATAGTATTGTAATTTGTTATGTATGATAGATCCAGACTTTTGCCATTTGCTGCAAACTACCTACAAACACAGAAGAGATAATAGTACTCCGTACTACAAACGTAAAATTTACTACAAGTTAACTAAATAAATCAAACTCTCAGACGTGCGTGATGGCCTAAATATAATAGAGGTTGCCAAGCGTATTTATCAGGCATACATAACAGGTTTAAGTAGACAAGCAACTTGAAATTCGTAACTTTTAGTATAGTAGGTACTGTTGAACAAAACTGTCGCTTACACTGTTGTGTGACCTTATTGCACTGACATAAGGTCTAAAACAGGGCATCTCGTTAATTTTCAACGTACAGAGACTGAACAGTGGAGTGGACACGTGTGCATGTCGTTATGTGCTCTAAATAGGTATAATACATTGTAACAGGTACGGTACGAACACGGTATGATATGTATGACGCAGTTAATGTATGAATGCATGCATAGACTAATATGGCAGGTAAGATAATATACGACACGTGTAGCAATAACGAAAGCCCCTGGGTCGCGAGTCGCATACGGGTAATGGGCCTATTAGACTACGCTGTCGGCAGGGCCCTGTCTGACTCACTGTGAGACGTCTATACAAATCGTGCCCTGCCGACAGCGGCGTAATGTGATAAGCGAAGGCTTGGTATGGCTTGGTAGCCGAGACGAGACGCGCGCGCGCGCGCGCTACAAACGAAACAATTTCGCGCTCTTTGCTATAGCCACTGCCACCAAGCCATACCCGTACGCGACTCGCCACCCAGGAGGGCCTGAAAGTTGACTGATTGAACCTAATGCCTAAACTACGACGACGACGGCTTGAGGCGTAATATGTTTATAGCATGGTTTTAAGTTATCTAACTGAGAATGGATTCTTAAAATAAGCTTGGAATAGGTTGAGTTGAGAATAAACTTTTTTTTTTTCTGTTATCCTTATATCCCAAAATAATTTCGTATTTTAATTTAGACACAGGTAGGTTTTTGCGTAACGTTTACGAGACGACGCGGCTATTTCTTTCGATGCTATTTCCATTTCCAGGTTTATTTTAACTTGGCGAAAAACTTTGAGTTAGGTAATGACATTTGGCTTTTGTATGTGTTTTCGGGTTACCTATTATTAAACTCAGCACATTAGTAAGACTGCCATATCTTCGGGTTGCCTGGGGCCCGATTCTGTAACTTGCAGATATACATAGAAACTATGTAAGTAGTTACTGTCAATTTCACGATTTATCGATATCGATGAGCGTTTGTTAACAAATAAGGGAGAAATCGTAAACTATACATCAATCTTTTCGGATCAAAATTCCTAACTATGCGCACATGGACAAGGTAAAAAGAAAACAGAATGGACCAATTCTCTAAATTGGTCCATTAAGCTCTTCCTTATCAGTGCCTATAATTAAAAAATATCAATCTTCTTTTTTAACCTCATCATGTTCCTCCTCATACATAATCAGTTGGGTTTTACTATTATCTTATCAGTGGTCCTGGAAACCAGTGTCTATGAATAAATGAATGAATGAATGAATGAATGAAACCGTTTTTTTCCGGCTAACTTTTCAACCAATTTTAACTAACCTTAAATGCCCACAGTAAAGGAAGAAATCGAAAACAGAATAAAGAATTACAAATGTCGTCTTGAACCAGCCCACTTGCCCTGGATGGATCTGCTGAACACAGAGGGCGAAGTTATACGGCTGAGGAGAGCAAACAAATTACTGTTTGCTTAGCGTAATGACTAATGAACGAGGCTGCATCACTGGATGAAAGCATATTTAACTATTTATTTATTTATTTATTTGACACATTACAATTTGTTACAGAGGTTTTACATTGGATGGTTTCCTAGTAAGAGTTTGAGATGTAATTAATTAATGATTATTCGAGATCTAAACTAAGCAGAATCTCAAAAATCCTCAGCGCTTCCATCAACTCACTTTCCACTAACTCATCATCTACAATATCATACCCAAAACAGGTTGCCATGCCATACAATGGCAATTACTTACATTTTTACGTATTCCCATAGGTAAATTAATTACCTAACTAAATCCACACGTGATTAAATATTCCCACGTTTTAATTAAGAACTAGGTATTGTTAGTACAAACTTATTAACTATTATTAGAACGGTTTAGCACGTGGAGGGAAGCCACGTGTTACACTTACTTAATTTAATTTACCGATCACTTTGTTGTAAACTTGTTACTCTAGGCGTCTCTTATAATAAGTACTAAGTATTAATTAAATTAAAAGTAGTCGGTAAAACTTAATTTATAGGTACGTAAACTGCAGATTCTTAGTTTTTTTTATGATTCAGTCTAGTTTTGGTTTGATTATTTATTTTTGAAAATTCATAATATCAACCAACAGATAGATTCTCCCAAATAAATAATTTGCAGGAGTACCTACAGCAAACGTTAAAGTTAAAACACGCAACGTTAGCACAGACTTAACGTTAGGCATTTTCAAGGTGATGTTTTGTTTTACAGGACTTGGCCTAAAATTAAAAAGTACCAAAGTTTATGAATTATGATTTATGACTGAGTTACAATCATGCATGTAGGGTACACACTTGCATTTAATACTTATGAGTAGGTACCTACCTACCTATTTATTTTATGTAGGTAATACATATATAATTGGTTAGTTCATATAAAACCAATAATAGGTAAAAACCGATATGCCCGATACTCGCAAACGTAAGTACGAAAAAAAATAAAGTAAATAAAATCATAGTATAGGCCACTTTTGTCAGCCGATAAGAACGTGATTCATCAATGTGTGGGTACCGCTCTCCTGTCTGTATACGCCCCGTCGTCGCGGCGTTGTTGTGTGAGGTCACGTTTCACGCGGCGTGCGGCCACGTTGTGTGTGGAAGGAAAGGAAGGACATGCACCCTGATCTACATTTGAACTTCGAACTTTTATTAAAATAGCTTTTAATAGCCGACAGAATATTTTTTATTAAAATAGCTTTTTATAAGCAGGCATCGTATTACGAGTAGGTACAAGTAGGGTACATAGGCAACGTAATTTCCGTTAAATTTTACGACTTCACACGTTTAACTCCCGAGTACTCCCGACGAAAAAAAGGGTAGATAGATTTGATGCATCTGTCTGTCTGTCTGTGTGTGTGTTTTGTTTTTAAAATAGTTCATTATAAATTCAATCGATGCAATGGATCGACGATATTTTTAATTTTGTCACCAAAACAACTTCCATCTAATACTTATTAAAAAAAAGCCACCCTCCAAGTCCTTTTTTATGAAAAGTTTAAGATTTTATTATTTTGGATATGGCTTTTTATTTTTATCAAAATAATCAGATGATACCTAACTAAATCAACCAAGAACTCTCTTTGACCTTGTTGATGTAAGTTTAGTTAGTAGAGTATTCCCTAGAAAATAATTCTAATTAGGTACCTCGTAAAATTTTGGATGACTGATTAAACCAAGGAGCAATAAGCTCATATCCAGCCAACTTTAAGTACTTTCTCTACGTTTAGTTCGAATCGTACGAATGTTCCTACCCCATGTCCTGCATCGTCATCATCATCATCATGAGCATGTAAGGGATCCTACTATGTTATGCATCCTCATACACTGAATCAACGGTGCCTGTGCATTCCGCATCCATTGTTTTCCTGCTATCCTCGCTATGTCATTCATCAGTCATCCATCACCATGAGCATATAGCAGAGGGTCTGGATATTTGGCCTCCTCTTGGCCACGACTCCGTTATAAAACCGGTCACTCTGCCTGCCATCAAGTTCAAGTTCAAGTTCAAAAATTTTATTGACCATAAAATCATATATATTACTTAGGCAACGTCAATATAATATTAATATTTTTGTATACTACCGCCCGTTCGGAAGTTGTGGGCTTAGGGATAGAGCAAAGAAGGGCAAGATGCCCACTTCCACCTGAGCCGTGTTATCCGCTTACCGATGTCAGCCACCTTGGTTGGTTCGGATTTGGAGTCTGATTTCGGCATTCCAGATTTGGCCAAGCAGCTAAATACCTAACATGGTACTCTGCATGGCTATCTGTGCTACTGCGACTTTGTGCATGCCCTGCATATTTTTATTTATTTAGCGTTTGCTAGCATCTTTGTCACAACGGTGCTGTCCGCATGGATGGCTCCCTTAGACAAGAAATTATTGTATCTATCTATAACCTGTGCACAGCGGTCTTGGCTAAGGTTCGACAATTTGTAATTAAACAATCTCACCTAATCATATAGGTACCTCAATCAAATCAAAACAATCAAATCACCAAATTTCAGTTAACTGGTTCGCCGACACACCTTGTATGTATAACAATAGTTCGCCATTGTGCGGTCGTTCGAGCGGTGTGCTACTGAGAGTGAAGGGGCTAATAAATTAAAGTACCTTGGCGCTATTGATTTAGACAAGATGATAGACATTTTTTGTTCATCAATATCTAATTAGCGGATCGGCTATTTCAAGGGTCGGAAGAATACTGGTCATTGGAATATTCCGGCCTCCTCGCCTCGTCGAATACATTATGATGTTTCTAAGGAAATATAATTACATCATAGGGAAAAAGTTAGGACGAAGCTGACTCTTGAAAGTTGAGTAAGTATTGTAGGTACTACTTTTAACGAGAATGATTTTATACGGTAACTTTCTGAAATATAATTAGGCCCAAGAAATAAGAATGGTGTGACGTTGACCAAGAAACGTGAATGGAATATAGCATGACGTATTGTAAAGTCAATGAACGGAAACTTGGTGAATGAGTTTTGTACAACTTTTAACGAATACGAATTTGTGAGAAACCTTTCTGAAATATGATTACCTAATATTAGGTCCGAGAAAAATAATGATATGACGTAGGTACACCAAGAAATCTGAATTGTGAATGGCATACATATACCTACGTAGCATGCATGACTTCGACATCAATTCAAGGAAGCGAGCAATATTTGAAAGAGTTCCTGAAAAAAATTGACTGGACTTCCAGATTTCATTCAGTTAGTTGATATTATTAGCAAGTTCTGAATACCTAGTTCCCCTGCTAGAGAAGATAATCTAGGATTTTAGTTGTAAGCTGAGTAGGAGAAATGAGTTCATAGACACAATGTAAATGAGATCTTCTCCAATAGTGTTCCTAAAGTCCAAAAGTAGAGAGAGGTATAAAAATACGTGTTACATTTTCCTTTCACGCCCTTTCACCTCTAGATGGCCAGACCAAGTAGGTACAGATAAAAGTTAGAGTCATATAGGATATGACTAATTCAATTACAGACCAGCCTCTAGGTTTATTGAACTGGGTAAACTAAGTAGTAAACAAGGGATGTATCGCCACTCCCTAAAAAAGGGCGAACCCTGTGTTTTAGGATAAGTTGCTGCTACTTTCCACTAGAATAAATGGCTCAGATTAAAATACTACTGTATAAAAATTTGACATTTAAAATAAAAATGAAAATATGTACTGCTGACATGTAAAAATATGAGATTGAAAAGCAAAAGCTATGCAAAGACATATTACAGGCAAAATTAGGTTGATTTGATGGTGGCTGTTAATAGTTTTGTGTGTAGTGTAGGTGAATTATGTTAGTGGGAGAGAAGATGGGGAGTGTGGTGGGTGAGTGTGTGATTGGAAGAAAATGTGGTGTGTAGTGCCTGTTAGTGTTAACATGACTATTATTTACATAGACCCTTAAGCCCGGGTAAATAATAAACATCTTATTTTTAGGGTTTTGTATCCCAGAAGGAGAAACCCTTATAGGATCACACGTCTGTCCGTCCGTCTGTCACAGAAAATTTACTCAGAACATATTGGACCCATGAAGTTGAAAATTGGTACACATATCAATATCTGTGACCCAAAGACAGAGGTGCAATGTAATATGGAAAATGGGGGCCACTTATGGGGGGCCAAATGAGAAAAAATATATATATGCCGTGTGACATATCTAATGAAAGCGCATGGTGTTAAGGATCTTAAATGTATATTTTTAAGACTAATTTCAAAAAGTTAAAAAGTACCCTGGGTTTTTGAAGAAACCTTAGGGTACTTACCGAATACCTAAAAATCTAAATTTGGTATGCAAGCACATGTTTGCACCCATATCTCATAAAAACTCCGAAATCCACAACTTTAACCCTATGACACCCTAAATCTGGGGTGCAAAGTTTGTATGAAAAACAAAATTTTAGGGTACGATACCCTCTCAATGCGAGTCCAACTTGCACTTGGCAGCTTAATATCGATAAGGCGGGCACAGAAATAATCACCAAAAAACAATAATATGAAAGTAAGTAGATAATACGTAATTAATTACTTACTTTTCATATTTGACGGCATTTACGTTTTCTTCCCAATAATTGTGTGTGTCCATTTCCATATTAAATTCGGTCATTATCCAAAAACGTAACGTAAGTAACTGAAATCAGTATCCGTATCACCAAATAAAATTGTTTATCTTATTTATTTATGCTATCAATCACGCACATCCTTTCCGCAAAATGCTCAATATTAACACAGCACACGAACTTAAGTAAGGTCTTTACAATCCATTTTCATTGGTAAGTTGCGATTAAATATCCACGGAATCGTCGCTAGCTGCATGTAGATAAGCTCGAGAAATTAGCGGGGTGAACGTATCGCGAGCGCTACAAAGACGCGTGTTGCTCGGCCAAGTGCCAGTCTCGCAGTAAAGTAAATTGTTCGCCGGCCGGTTGGTCATGTGACGATGTGACGCGTTGTCAGCAGCGTCAAAATATGGCACGGGCTTTGGAATGTGCTGTAGTGCGGCGGCGCGCGCGACCGGCTAGGCCACGCTCGCCCGCACGTGACTGCGAGCGACTCCGTCCCGCGCGTTTCTCCGCCCGTGTGTGACGTCATCGCGGGCCTGGCGAGTCACCTGCCCTATACTCGACTGTCGACGAAGTTATGTATGATGTTAATATCGTAGCTGTGTAGTGGGAACCCGTGTGTATGACTGTATGATCGATCGATCACAGATATTCTAATACTATATGTATGAAATACCAATAGCTACCACAGGTAGGTATGAAAGAAAAGATAAACTGAAACTGAAACTGATGAAGAGCCTCTTAATTATACTCTTTCATAATTAATTAAATTACATTATTTTTCCCTTACCAGTCCTGCCAGTGACGATGACATCGAGGGCGTCTCTCCCAGTGGTGGTCTTGAAAGGCATAAAAGTTAACCCCTTCCATTTTTAAGGTTAAAAAGGGTGGGTAATTAGATTCCTAAACAGATTCATATCATAATTCATAATTTCTTTATCGCACACAAAAAATTACACAAAAAATTAAATTTTATCTGACAAAAAAATAATAAGTAAAAGTGTACAAAAGCAAAGCTTCGAGCTTCTCTATATGAAATCTTTTCCAGCTAACCCAGATAAGGATCAGACAGGTGGATTTCTGAGTAGAAATAGACCCATGTAGGTATACAATATCCAGATCTAAAGTCAACTTGAAGGTGCTCGTGGTAGGGCAGAAAGGTAGAGAGAGGTTATTTTTTATAATATTTTCGATGATTTGATTTCGATTATATGATCGATTCGCATGTCATCAAAACCTCTAGGGTACTACCGAAGTCTTACAATTTTTTTTGGTATGCAAGCACATGTTTGCACCCATATCCCATAAAATCTCCTAAATCTACAACTTTAACCCCTAACCCCCACAGTTCAAAATTATGGACCTATTAGACTACGCTGCCGCTGTCGGCAGGGCCCTGTCAGCCCCTATCTGACTCACTGTCTCTTTCTAGTGTTCCATCATGAGTGAGACGTCTATACAAATCGTGCCCTGCCGACTAATGTAATAAGCTCTTTAGGCCGCTCGCACGCTTCTAAGAGCGAATTTTACCAACGAAGCATCGAAAGTCTGTGCAACGAAAAGTAACTTTTTACTCGAGAGTGGGGGCTATTTGGAATGAAAATGCACTAAACTAAAAAGGCCACCTAAGCCCTCTAAACGTCATAATGACGTCATCTTAGTTGTTGATAACAACTACTAGTCTTCTTTTTATAAATGACCTCATTTTGATCTGCCATTGTCATACAAATTATCATCAGGATAGTTATTTTTGCATAACTTTTTGTTGGTAAAATCCAGCCCAAGTGAAACACCAATGAGGACCTCTGTGGCGTAGCGGTTGTGCATCTGCCTACCATGCGAGAGGTCCCGGGTTCGAAACCCGGCTGGGGACAAAAAAAAAAAGCCCCCAGGTCTTGGATGTTTGCATGTTTGTGATGTCGCTGTTTCTGGTTTCCACGACACGGTATCCTAGTGTGGGGCCAGAAGCAATGTATGTGCCTGTATGTAAAAAAAAATAAAAATGACAGGTGTGTACAAAAAAAATATGAATTTTGCAAACATTTAGTTGCATTAGGCCCCAGGTTAGGGTGTGGGATGCGTTATGTAATGCAGCAGTCAGCACTCCTCCAATTAATTGATAAATTCAGGCGTGCTTAGGTATCGCAGACAGGACAGACACGAAACAATCTCTTTGGCTTGGTACGTTGGCAGCAGTGACCTGGGGCCTAATGCTGCTCAGAGAATTTCATTACTATTTCATTACTATTCCATTGCAAACACCCAAAATGGCGTCATTTGGTATTCTCCTAAATTATTATCCTCCTTGATTGGGTGTTTGCAATGGAATAGTAATGAAATAGTAATGAAATATAAGTGAAATTCTCAGAGCAGCATTAGGGCCCTGTCCTAGGTAGTTAGGTACCTAATCAAAAGAATCTGGTCTCCAGAAATACCAAACTTGTGTGCAACTCGCAAAACGTGTGTGCCCAATAGTGCCCAATAGTGCCCATGTCTTTAGCTACATTTTGAAGAAGAAGTTTCAATGGTCGGTGCGGCGGTCTACATAGCTCACAGTAATTTTTCAGAAGCTTTGCTCGTTATGTGGTGGTATTTTTATAGGATAGTCACAAATAGCACACGTTTTGGGTTCTTGGCTGATGCTATTTCCACGGCACATCAGTTAATTTTGGCTGAAAACTTTTTGAAAGGAAAAGTTTTCAGCCAAAATTATCCATGAAAGAACCCAAAACGTGTGCCTGTTTGTAAATTGTGCTCAAAATACACACAGGCAAACCACCGGGTATTATGTAAAACCACCAAATTAATTAAGAAAAATCCTATTATTATAAGATAGCAACATTCTCTAGTACTTATTAGTAGATAATTATTTTATTTAAGTACTATACAGCTGTAGCAAAAAAGGGTAAGTAGGTAAGTAATCAATCCAAGTATCATGTACATGTACAACCAATGGAGCCCCATACATTTTGTATGAAGAAGTGTAAAATTAATTTGCTCTGATGCTCTGATCAAATTGGTTTCATAGTGAAAGTTGTCAAAAATGATGTCCCTACCAACCCCATAAAATATGACTACCTTACCTACCCTACACCTTTCTGTTACACCCTGTATATGTAGATCAAGAGCTATGGCGGGCGGGCGGGCGGACGGACGATCGGACGGACGGACGGACAGACAGACAGCGAAGTCTCAGTAATAGGGTCCCGTTTGGCACCCTTCGGGTACGGAACCCTAAAAAAGGTGATAAACTGGAGCCGCCTGCTGTGTGTGACTGTGACATTCCAAGCGCTTTACGTTACTAACGTACTATCTATCAGGCGCGCGCGGCCGCAGCTCAAGATCTCGGGGGAGGGTCAACTTAGCTTTAGTCCTAAGTGTTTATTAATCTGTGGCTTTAGTATGACATTTGTTAAAGTTGACCTCAAGGCTCGCACTATAGGTACATTCTATATTGTGCTCAAGTCCTCAACAGCAGTAATATGTCGCAGTTGGTTGGTTAAATCAGACACTTATATGTATTTATGGTGTAAATGAATTAACGCATAATGAGAAACTACTTTATTAGGGACATCATTCTGAGCAACTTTAATTAAGAAACCGATTGGATCAAAGCAATTTTATTTTTCACTTTCAGCTGTTTTGTATGGAGAAGTGAAAAAAGAGTTGCTCTGATCAAATCGGTTTCATAATGAAAGTTGCTCAGAATGATGTCCCTCCTATCCATCCATAGACGGGTAATCACCCGGAATTATTCCACTTTTTGGAATAATTCCGATATCCTTTCAGAATTATTCCAAATCCTTCCATTTTGATGGAAAAATATGTGTAAATATGGAAAAATTAAGATGTTTTACAAAGATATCGAATTAAAACCTGCACACGTCGATTCGGAATAATGCCAGAATAATTCCAACTTTTGCAATTTTTCCAAACTGGGTGATTCGGAATAATTCCCAGCGCCCATCTATGCTCCTATCTAACAAAGCAGTTTCTCTGTCTAGACAACAATGCAAAATCATCCCTTTTATTATCTCTCTACATCATCTCTATCTGAGCTCTATCTCTATGACGATCTGGCAACACTGGGCCTAGGCCGGCTTTATGGAAGCGTTCAATTAAAGTCTAGCGCGTTTCGCAACGTCAACTTAACCTTCTCTATGTTTTGATCGAAGTTTTCTTCACGTTTGTCAGTGCATTTTATTGCATATTCCTACTAGTTAATCTTATTTTTTGTCTCTCCCATCATCATTGATGATTCATCTTTCAAATCTAGTCCAACATCATCATCATGTTCTGAACCCGAACGATAGCATAAAAACAACTTCAAACAACTAAACGCAGTTGGTGACTGTCAAGTTTGGAGTCAATAGGGATGTAACTTAGAAAAAAATAATCGATTAATAAATAAATAGTTTTCTTTTACGCTACAAATATCTATTTAAAAAAAACTATTATTAGGACAAAAAAATCGATTATTTGCAAAAATAGTTTTTTTTTGTATTTTTATGCTAGATAAAAAGTCTTCAGTCAAATCAAATTTATTTTTCTATAACTACCATAAATTAGGCAATGCCTGTAGAAATAAAAGTTTGTGCAGCCTTTTGCACAGAGTCCGGCTGCGAGTCTTGCGAGTACAATATAGTACTCGAACTATATTGCCTGCTTTTGAAAAAAGCCTTTCTGCAGGTGCCAATGATGCCGTGTAGGATATACTCCCTCATATTCCTTTCACACCTTTAGCGCTTTAGCGGTGATAAAAAAAAGCGCTCAGTATATATAGTGGGCTGGCCATGCCACGTGTCGAGTGGCGAGGCACGCATTTTTGACGTTGTTCTCAGATTGGTTAATGAGCCTAAACGAAAAAAAATCGGATAAAAAAATAGGCCAAAAAAATAAATCGATTTTTAAATAATGGTTTTTTATCCCAAAAAAATAATCGCTGCAAAAAAATCGATTATTTAAAAAAAAAAACGTTTTTTTTCTATAATCGATTATTGATTCACATCGCTTTCATATTACATATATTACTCTGTGGTGTGAGTCAAGTCCCAACCCAAGTTGTCTGTCTGTCAAGCAAGTTCGATTCGAGTCAGTTTCCGCAAAAAGAAAGGCGTTAATTTTCTTTTTGGGATCAATTTAAGTGAAATTATCACCAAAATGCTAGCTTTGATTAATCGTATCCTTGATTGGATCAAAAGCCTGTTTTGGAAAGAAGAAATGGAGCTCACATTGGTCGGTCTTCAGTACTCAGGAAAAACTACGTTTGTTAACGTCATAGCTGTTAGTATGAAACTATTTATTATTTGTTTTTGCTTTGTCTAATGAGCTTGTAAGCGCACGGTTACTGAACCGAAAGGATAAAACATAATCTAAATCATCATCTTCTATGCAAATGAATTAGACTTTCTTGATTTTGAAATCCAGTTATAGCCAAATTGCTGAAATTATTCATGAGATGAGATATTTGTACCATAAGGTGAAGTTTTTATGTAACTAGCCAGTTCGGTCAGTGTGTACATAAGGGCCGCCAGTTCCCTTTGGTCTAAAATATCTGTCCAAGACTTCCATAGTTGTACCAAGATATTACAGCATTATCTGCAATCAGAACTGCTCTTATGGTATTTGTTTTCACAATGTGATTAGATAATAGATAAGGTACATTAACCCTGTGCCATTGCTTCAACTCCAAATAAATGAGCCATATAATACATCCTTGGACAGACATTGAGGTTTTCACCATTTGGACCAATTGGACAAGGTAGTTGAATACTTGTAATTGGTTTGCTAGCATTAAGGCGGGCCAAACTAACAATAATGAATAGTTAAAAATCTCTGTGATGTGATGTAGTCTAATGGTGGTCCAACACGAAATAAATTTTATAAAACTTTATGTCACATGTTTTTATAGAATTCAATGTATCTGGAATGTTGTTGAATTGTTGCTTGCTACCCAGGGGCCATACCATACCATGTAAGGCTGTGGGATCCAAGCTTTTACTGGGAGAGATGAGCAAACATTTCACCCCAGTTTATGTTAAATCAATGTTAACTGTATGTGAAAACTAACTTTTCCACAAAGTTTTGTTGATGATAATGATGAGGTGGGACGCTCACTGAACACAGGCGGGTAAGTGACATCTCATAGCTCGGAGTGTCGCCGCCGCTGCAATTTGGGATTATTCGGAGCAGCTGTCTGACTCTACAAGCTCTGAAATGTCACTTACTCACACAGGCAGGTGATTGGTCCTCTATTGTGACTATGTGAATATATTCCAAGGATTCCACGCAGATACATATATGTATTCTGTAGAGTGGCAGAAAAAAGGTCTTCAGCATATTTACATACTTTTATTCCATTCCATTCCATTCATTCCATTATTCCAAGGATTCCACGCGGACGAAGTCACGGGTAAAAGCTAGTAAATCTATAATATTATTCTAATACAGATAGACCACATAGAACAAAATATGTGACCGGCGTAAACCGAGATGCTACGGAAGTTTCTTTAGTTCATTTCATTGTTTATTTGTAATTTCACAGCATATCAAAATAAATAGTACAATCAATATTAAATACATAAAATGCCAGTTTGAGGGTTTTATCGCTTGGTGTGGAAAAATTGCAAATACCATGAGATGGCGCTAAGATATATATAGGATTTATTCTAAGATTAGCGCCACTTTAAGTACAAATCTTACTGCTCACGCCATCTCTTTTTGACGAAGGCTTACTAATTCTAATTTTTAAGTGCTCAGCCTGTGGTACGACATACATTCCTATTCCATTTGGTGCACCCATAGACCTACCTCATAAAAGTAACCTATGTGCTAAATTCGGAGTCTCTAAACTCAATGGTTTGGATTTCTCCATAAAAACTGTGGGAACACGTTAAATCTTTAGGGATTGAATTTTGAAAAATCCTTAAACGCGTATTTACTTATTTACCGTCAGGAGTACTCCTGCCAAGTTTTAATAAAATGGACTAACTAATCTCGCTTTTCCATACAAACTTTGGACACCCCTTTTCGAAAAAAAAACTTTCGTATTGCACTCCTAGATCTTATAAGGAACAAATGTGCCAAATTTGGAGTCATAGACCCAGCGGTTTGAGCTGTACATTGACTTTGTATACACAACTTCATCCCCCTTTTCATCCCCTAGGGCGTAGAATTTTCAAAAACGCTAAGATATGTATCATAAGTTTTTAATCGTCATCCTAAACACAAAATTTGAAGACCATAACTTCGAAACTGACGGACTTTTTGTTCAGTTTTGAAAAATCCTTTCTTAGTGCATCCCCAGAACTTCTAAAGAACCTATGTGCCAAATTTGGAGTCTCTAGACCCAGCGGTTTAGGCTGTGCGTTGACTTTGTATACATAGCTTCATCCCTCTTTTCACGCCCTAGGGAGTCGAATTTTCAAAAATGCTGAGACACATACTCATTAGCTTTCATCGTCATCCTAAACACAATATTTAAAGACCATAACTTTAAAACTGACGGACTTTCATACAAACTTTAGACCCCAGTTTCACCCGCTTTGGAGGTCAGTTTTGAAAAACTCTTTTAGTGCACCCCTAAACCTTATAAAGAACCTATGTGCCAAATTTGGAGTCTATAGACCCAGCAGTTTGGGATGTGCGTTGACTTTATGTACACAACTTCATCCCCCTTTTCACCCCCTAGGGGGTAGAATTTTCAAAAACCCTGAGACGTAGACGTATTCAATCGTTTTCAATTGTCATCCTAAACGCAAAATTTAAAGACCATAACTTCAAAACTGACGGACTTTCATACAAACTTTGGACCCCCGCTTCATCCCTTTAGGGGGTGAGTTTTGAAAAATCCTTTCTTAGTGTACTCCTACACGTTATAAAGAACCTATGTGCCCAAATTTGGCGTCTCTAGACCTAGCGGTTTGAGCTGTGCGTTGATATGTCAGTCAGTCAGTTAGTCAGTCATTATCTTCTTTTATATATTTAGAGATGCAAATAATTTATTTTCTTATTTAATTTCAGTCTGGACAATTTAGTGAAGACATGATACCAACAGTCGGTTTCAATATGCGCAAAATCACCAAAGGCAATGTCACAATCAAGGTTAGTACTGTTTACTTCAACAGTTGACAACTAGTTACTAGTGTTTATCTGAAGATAAACTAATATATTTTTTGGCTCTTATCATTGTAACATAAGGTGGATAATTGAAAAGTCTGTATAGGTTGGGAGTTGGGATGTGTTTTGCACTGCAATATTATTATTAGAAGCTATGTCTGGATTTGTAGTTTTTTTGTTGGGTATTCATTTGTAATAGGTATGAGTCATAAACTAAATGATAATGCAACAAGTACAGACAGATCTATGCGAATACCACATGTTCATGTTCAATCAAGTACTGGGCGTTCTGCATTGAAGCGTGTAGTATGTCCCAATCCCGATCTAAATTAATTAATGTTGTGTGTCGTGCAAATGTCCCTATAATTTTATTTTTATTTATTTATGAAATTAGTCTTCATAAATAAATAAAAATAATATACTAAAGGGAAAGCACAATAATTTATCACTTATACAGATATTTAGAAGAGACAATTATAATGCCAATAACAAGTCTTCCACAAAGTTGCAGGTTACTAGTAATTTATTTAAATAACAATAACAAAATAATTCTTAGTTAAAGTCAAATTCAGTTTTAGAAAAAGCTGTAAGTAAGTATTTTTATAAATAATGTTTAATTATTATAATAACTTCAATTAAGTTAAGTAAAGTTTGCTTTTGGTTATCCCACACAGTACCAACACTTCCCCATATATCTGTTTTTTTTTTTAAAGAGTAAGAAAATAAGATAATATAATATCTACCCAATTATTATTGCTAATCTGTTATCTCTCCCAAAATAAATAGCATAACAGGGTGTAACAGAAAGGTGTAGTCATATTTTAGGGGGCTGTTCATCATTCTGAGCAAATTTCACTATGAAAGCGATTTGATCAGAGCAACTTCTATTTTCACTTCTCTATACAAATCAGCTGACCGCCCGGACCAAAATGTATGGAGCAATAAAAATAAAGTTGCACTGATCAAATCGGTTTCATAGTAAAAGTTGCTCAGAATGGTCTCCTTAACAAACCACTAAAATATGACTACACCTTTCTGTTACACCCTGTATACAGCATGCTTATCTATTGTTATATATTACTAGCTGACCCGGCAGACTTCATACTGCCTCAATTTAATATGAACTTTATTGAATAGCAATAAAGTTCAAATTGACTCTAGAAAACGTTTGTATGGGAAATAGAAAAGGGCTGTTTTTAGGGTTTTCCCGGAAATTATTCAATTTTTTCTCGCCTTTTAAACCTTCCCTAGACCTCCACGAACATTTCAAGACTAAGATAAGATAAATCCGTTCAGCCGTTCTCGAGTTTTAGTGAGACTAACGAACAGCAATTCATTTTTATATATATAGATATTTGAATATTGTAAGTACATACACTAATTCCAATTTAATTATTCCATAATTCCAATTTTCCTTCCAGGTCTGGGATATTGGTGGTCAGCCGAGGTTCCGATCGATGTGGGAGCGCTATTGCCGAGGAGTCAACGCAATAGTGTGAGTGCCAGCATTCTTTACCTATGAGCTCTAATTGAAGATTTTACTGCATATACTTTCATACCCATACACACATAAGAGTCACTAAGAAATGGGTCTGAGCTGAGACTACTGTCAGGGGAATTTGAATGTGTTGGGAGAGAGAATTGATAATTTGAAGGCAGGAGATGCAGGTTCAAATCCCAGTGCTATCATGTACAGTCACTATCAGATAAATCGTAGCGGTGGAGGTACTCAAATATTTCTGAGCAGCATATTCAATTTCAATAAATTTGACGCACTAAAACATCAGAACATCTACATAATTTTTCATAAATATAAGCGCAGCCAGGGTCATCATAAAGATCTGAACATTTATGAAAAACATATCGTAAGTCGGTGTCATACAGTTTAAATTCGTTACTTCGTATAACCTCCTTCCGCGTTAAATACATTGCAACTGTCTTCGCATGGAACCAACTGTATGACAATAGAAAGCTCGTTATTGTGATCAATTACCTATTTCGATTTTTAAACATACTGTACAGTACAGTGAAGTTAGGTTGTGTCCAAGGTAATCAAATACATCCAGGAACAAGTCTGAAGCTGAAGCATTATGTACAAAAAGGCTTCACAATATCAAAATTGTATATTTCCAGCAGTTGTATTTTATAATTCTGTGCTAATAAAGACGGCATTTGATATACACGCCACATGACGTCACTCACTTTTTGCTATTAAATAGAACTCAGGAACAATAGTACCTACCTACCGTTTTGACAGATCCTAAAAAGTACCTATTTTGACTAGCAGCACACAACCCTATTTTTAAACGACTTCAAAAAAGGAAGGGTTTATCAATTTGGTTGTGTTTTTTTTTTTACCGACTTCATAAAAGGAAGGGGTTATCAAGTCGGTTGTGTTATTATCTTTTTTTTTTGTGTGTCACCTCAAAATTGGTATTATTTATGAACAGATTTCAAAAAATCTTTTTTTGTTTGAAAGGGTGATACTTCAGTTTGGTCCCATTTTTTTAAATTTATGAATCGACCTAGTAATTTGGTTGCTACATGAAAAAAACTGTAAAGTATGATGGATAGTTTCCGTCTATGAGGCAAAAATACTAGATTGATACACAAGGGTATGTGAGCTATCTCAGAACAAGATCGCAGCTCGCAAATGGCGCTAACGGATTCGCGAGCGAGAGGGTTAATATAGTTCGAAGGTGAAAAATCTACTCACAACCGAGGTAAGCATCATACTACATCATTTCATGCGAGTTAAATAAAACATTTATACAGGTTGTAACTGAAAGGCGCAGTCATATTTTAGTAATGTGTTAGGGACATCATTCTGAACAACTTTCACTATGAAACCGATTTGATCAGAGCAACTTTATGTTTCACTTCGCCATACGTCACTCGTATCGTCACGCAAAATGGAGTATTGTATCACTGGCTAAAAGTGGGTAGAGTCTGCCACCCTGTATGGGAAAAAGGCGTGGCGCAGGCGCGGTCGCAACTCAAGATGCGGGGGGGAGGTCATCTCAGCTCTAGTACAGCTCAAGAGGAAACTTTCACAGAAAAGTAGGTTAAATTTCACTGGGCTAGCGAAGTCGTTTTTTCTTAAGTTTTACTTTTTGTTTTAAATTATTATATGTATATATTTTTTAATGTGTGTTACCTCGAAATTGGTATTAAAATTCTTTTTTAATATGAAAGAATGTACCTTCAGGTTAGTCCTATTTTTTGAAAATCAGGAATCGGTCCAGTACTTATGTTTCTACATAGAAAATACTGTCATCCAGGTATCCAAAATTACATATTTTTGCCTTTCTGTGACTGTAGTAGGTAGTGTAGATGAATTCTGGCTGTATGGACCGATATTCGTTTATTTTGTTTAATATTGTGAATTCTTAGACATCATTCGCATTCCACGCGGACAGGACTAAGTAAAAATCATGAAGTCGGTTTTTTTACTTGGTGAATTATTTAGTGTGAATACTGTGAACGTGCCAGCTCTCAATGAGCGATCTGTATGTGGTTGCAGTTACATGGTGGACGCGGCTGACCCGGACAAGATCGAGGCGTCCCGCAACGAGCTGCACAGTCTCCTGGAGAAGCAGCAGCTGACCGGCATCCCGGTGCTGGTGCTGGGCAACAAACGAGACCTGCCCTCAGCGCTGGACGAGCACGGCCTCATCGAGCGCATGTCAGTACGCAACTCGTGTTATCTATAACTGCAGCTCAGCCGACCGGCATCCCGGTGCTGGTGCTGGGCAACAAACGAGACCTGCCCTCAGCGCTGGACGAGCACGGCCTCATCGAGCGCATGTCAGTACGCAGCTCGTGTTATCTATAACTGCAGCTCAGCCGGCATCAGAGCCAGCTACAAACAAAAAAAAAACAAACTATCGTCGAGCGATTCGTTATGCGACTCACGGCCTAGCCCATGTTCACGATAAAATACGCGTTATATCGACAACGAAGACGCGACGCTTTATATGACGACCTCTGTGGCGCAGCGGTTCTGACTGTGGCTAACATGCGAGAGGTCTCGGGTTCGATTCCCGGCTGGGGGATAAAGAAAACAAAAAATGGCGGCGGTGGTTGGCAAACGGCCATAAACAATCTACGCAACGAGCAAGCGATGCGACCATCGCGCGAATAGATTAAATATTATGGCGACCGCATCGCGCAAATGTCTATTAGGACACTTATTCGACATCCATAATGTTTGATCGCGGGTTCATGCGATGGTCGGATCGCTAGCTCGCGCGATAATCGCGTGGCCGCGTTCTGTTACGACACCTAGGATCACTTCCTTATCCGTCACATTGCGTTGTCTCTCTCACTGATTTGATTACCCTCTCGTTAACTTGCAGGAACCTCTCAGCGATACAAGACCGCGAGATCTGCTGCTACTCAATCTCTTGCAAGGAGAAGGATAACATCGACATAACGTTGCAATGGCTCATCGCGCATAGTAAGTCGGGCAGCGCGCGTTAACGCGCGCGGTGATTCAGGCGCCTCGCGTTAACGCGGTGATGCAGGCGGCTCGCGTCAACGCGGTGATGCAGGCGGCTCGCGTCAACGCGGTGATGCAGGCGGCTCGCGTCAACGCGGTGATGCAGGCGGCTCGCGTCAACGCGGTGATGCAGGCGGCTCGCGTCAACGCGGTGATGCAGGCGGCTCGCGTCAACGCGGTGATTCAGGCGGCTCGCGTCAACGCGGTGATGCAGGCGGCTCGCGTCAACGCGGTGATGCAGGCGGCTCGCGTCAACGCGGTGATGCAGGCGGCTCGCGTCAACGCGGTGATGCAGGCGGCTCGCGTCAACGCGGTGATGCAGGCGGCTCGCGTCAACGCGGTGATGCAGGCGGCTCGCGTCAACGCGGTGATTCAGGCGGCTCGCGTCAACGCGGTGATGCAGGCGGCTCGCGTCAACGCGGTGATGCAGGCGGCTCGCGTCAACGCGGTGATGCAGGCGGCTCGCGTCAACGCGGTGATGCAGGCGGCTCGCGTCAACGCGGTGATGCAGGCGGCTCGCGTCAACGCGGTGATGCAGGCGGCTCGCGTCAACGCGGTGATGCAGGCGGCTCGCGTCAACGCGGTGATGCAGGCGGCTCGCGTCAACGCGGTGATTCAGGCGGCTTGCGTTAACGCGCGCGGTGCCTGTGTTTACGTGCGCTGCGAGCGGTTATTGTTAACGCGTGCTGTGATTGCGTTAACGCGATTTAGTGAATACGGCAGTTGATGTTTGGGGCCCAGCTTTTCGATAAACTCGAATATTGAGTCACAAGGACACGAATCATAAAGAAATAGAGATATCTATGCGATAGAGATTGTAATTTTTTTTTAAAGCTTGATTCGGATATTATGCGTTATCGACTTGTTCACTGCGCCCGCGCCGACGCAGAGTGCCGATAGTCTCAATGCCTAAATATTGTACATCTCGCTCTCTAATCTAACAATATTTTACCTACGTGTCAATCATCCCCTGTTATTATTATGAATTATTTTAAAGTCTTTCTCGGAGGGTCGTCGCGTCGTTAGCAGTATTGACAGAAGCATTCAGTCCAGCCCCCAGCATTGCTAAACTGATGTTTTATAAGTAGGTTTGTTTTGCCACATCTCTTGGTCAGAGAATTATGTACATATACTTGGGATTGGGATGCCTGCGCTCTGCCTTCGAATGCTAATTATATCGACGATCCTTATGCGAAATCCAGACGTTTGGCCATTTGCCGCAAACCCCACACCTCAACAAACGTAAAATGTATAGGTAACGCCAAACAACTTGAACAAATGACCTTGCATGCGCAGAAACCATCTGATATATGAAACTGCGCACCACGGTATGGGGTGCGGGACGCGGTGTGCGGAAGGAACATCGCATCGAGCGCGCCTAGCCACGCTATTGGTAGATCATTCAACCATTGTTTCCCGCTTTGAGTTCACACTTGCGTGCAGTGAAATCACGGATACAAAATGCCTCGACGTCCTAACGTAGTTTTTAAAAGGCAAGCCAGAAAGATGGTATATGATGAGTTTTCTATCGATGGAGATATTATTATGTTTTATAGGTGTACGTGGAAAAACGTAATTTTAGGGAATTTCAATCATAGGTATCCCATAAAAATCTTGTCTTTTGTCAAATCATTATTCTTTGTAGACACCAATAAAGACGACATATGTCGCTAAATAATTTACAGTTTTATTTTGATAGTCATATCCACAGACCATTAAATCTGTATAGTTCGCAGCAAATGTACCTACCTACTTCGCGTGTCTCAAACAGTTATTGTGCACCTGTTACCGCTCAGTCCCTCATGCAAATGGTACAGTATATTTTCTCATTTTCTATCGATTGAACTAAGTAAGTATATAGTATTGTGCACTAAGATTCATGCAGTATACTGTAGGTACGATTTGTTTTGAGAATTTTAAGTGCGTCGTTTTTTTGGCACGTAAGTGTACATGCGCAAACTTTCCCCCACCACGTCACATTTTGCTCAAGTTGTTTGGCGTCTACTATACTAGGTACCAAGCCAAACTCTGCATCCACATGTGACGGCTCGTAGAGGTTTGACAAGCATATGGATCAGGCATTTTATTGATGAATTTGTAAATATGTACAATAACGAAGTACAAGATGGATCATTTAATTAAATTAATCAATTTCAAATGATTCTCCATTGTTAAAAATATCCTTACTTGGCTTTGAACTAGTACGGAAAATTTATGTATTTGATTTTGATGGATTTCTGTCCATTTGTAAGTCCACACAGCAACTGAGCTCTCGAAATCAAGACAGCGAAACAGGCCCTAAAGCATTTTCACTATTGAATTAATTACTGAGGTTTAGTTTAGGGGTAAACTGTTCATTGTTTTTTGCAGCAGCCTGTGCAATCGTAAGATTATCACTTATAATATAACTACATGTAGATCTTGTTACTACTGACTGTATTAAATCTTGAACACATACAGGGTGTAACAGAAAGGGGTGTACAAGCCGAAAGAGGGTTATTAGGGACATAATTCTGAACAACTCTATAATCACTATAAACATCACTATAAATCAGCTGAGGGCTAGGCCCGAAATGTACTGAGTTAATAAAAATATAGGTGCTCTGATCAAGTCGGTCTCATAGTGAGAGTTGTTCAGAATGATGTCCCTAACAACCCTCTTTTGGCTTGTACACCCCTTTCTGTTACAACCTGTATAAAGACATTGGATAATATACCTCAGTCCGAGATATTACCTTTTCTCTGCCGACTACGACTCACTGGAAATTGAAGACATATCAGATGATTATTATGTTTTCAGTCTTAGTTAATGATTCTTTGCGATTCATATAACATTTTTATTGTCAAATATGATGTCTTATTCAACTTCTGGCAGCCCTATTTTCAACCGACTTCAAAAAAGGAGGAGGTTCTCAATTCGACCCGTATGTTTTTTTTTTTCTATGTTTGTTACGCGATAACTCCGCCAATTATGAACCGATTTGAACAAATCTTTTTTCGGCGTATAGGTAATACCTCAAGGGCGGTCCCATTGACACCAGGTCAGGATCTGATGATGGGATCCTGGAGAAATTGAGGGAACTCTTCAAATATTATAGGCAGACCTATAGTGATTTTTGTGTTTTTCATAATAACTCGTGCAAATGCACATGGTAAGCATAATATTGTGATGCGGAACTGCTGATAAAGACCACATATGGCCACCAGATCTGCTCAATACTAGGTACAAATACAATGCGTGGCTGACGGGCAGGCAACGCATAGCCTAAACCGGTGGACCTAGAGCCATGAAACTTTGTACAGAGGTTTCTTAGTAGCGTGGGGTAGCACTGAGATGGGATTTGACAAAATTAATTCCCCAAGGGTGGGGGGATAAGGGGTTACAGTTTGTATTAAACTCAATCTAATCAAATAGGGTTTGTGGAAGTCGGTTTTTTCTAAAGTTTACTTTTTGTTTCAATTTTTATTGCCATTAGTTCCGGTACTCCGTTCAGGCATATGAAAATATAGTAGCATCTTGGACTTGAAAAACCTATAACAAATATGGTTAGGCTTTAGATTCTCTAATTAATGATAACATATACATAGGTACCAGTAAGGTAGGTACATATACAGCGTAATATAAACAATCTGGCAACTCTACTAATGATTCCGAGACTTTCCCCAATAAAAGAAAAAGATGCATTTTTGTGGGTCTTTAATTTTTTGTACATTGGTCTGCCAGCTTAGCAGCTTAGCACAAGTAATTTGTTTCTTTCAATTTGACTGGGGAGTTTTGTTCAGAAATAATAGTAACGTTTTGACATGTCAATTTGTTGTTACCTTTTATATGAATTACTTATACCTATCTCATATTGTTAGCTAAAGGAAGAATTAAGTTTGTAATGTATTTAGGGTGGATTTTTGAAGTGCCCGGCTCTGAATCATGCGAGTTTGACTGAACTGTTTACTTTACTGATTGAGAGACTGTTGGCACTTCGTTGTAATCATCAAATGTATTGTTTTAGGTCTGGCATTATTCTGTGTTACAATTTGTATTATAATTCACACATATATCATCAACTTCTATACAATTGTACTAAATAAACCCAGATCAGACCTATTATATGTAGGTATTCTAAGAAATGCAATTTTCGAAGTATAGCTAAAGTCATTAGATAATATGTATGTATAATATAATAAAATCATATTGCTTGGACTGCACATGATGATTGTATATGCTTTTGGGTTATACGAGAATTGTTCAAGGGGGGTATTAGGAAACTAAATGAATGATGTTTTGCATGTTGCTTTCCTCATTCCGGACATTATAATAAAATATATATAGATTGGGCTACACTCACTAAACTTACTTGACATTGCCTGCGATTCCGAAGGCGACACGAACTATAGTAACTAAACTAATTAAAATAGTGTGTTTGAAAATAGAATCTGGCCACCGCGCAAGAGCTGTCGGATTTGAAGGTTGTCAGTTTAAAGCCTTTAGTTCCTCAAGTTTAGTGGTTTTGACACCTCAAGAATAGCCCACAATATTAGCTCGGACAGCTGTGATGCGGTCGCCATAGATTCAATTTTCGAACTCACTTTTGAATTATTTTAATGTAC
Source organism: Argyresthia albistria (assembly GCA_963457715.1). NCBI lineage: Eukaryota > Metazoa > Arthropoda > Insecta > Lepidoptera > Argyresthiidae > Argyresthia > Argyresthia albistria. The sequence continues at coordinate 4,304,674 of OY735256.1, forward strand.
TAAGAGCTCGAAAATGGAATCTATGGCAACCGCGGAAGACTTGAGCTTGAGCGTCAGAGCTAATATTGGAGGCGATTTGGAAGTAAAAAGGACTAAGCTAAAAACCAGTCACAATGACGTCATCTCAGTTGTTGATAACAACTAAAATGACGTCATTATGACGTTTAGAGGCTTTAGTTGCCTTTTTAGTTTAGTGCATTTTTCTTCCAAATAGCCCCCATTGTCAAGTAATTTTAGTGAGTGTGCCCTAGAGAATAGCACGGACTGTAGGTACAGTACGGGGCCATTGTTTTGGCACGTCGGAGTGGGACCCGACGAATGTGCCCCGAGTATGATACTCGGCGTTTGACTTGGCAGGAGAGAGAGAGAGAGAGAGAGAGAGAGAGAGAGAGAGAGAGAGAGAGAGAGATAGAGATAGAGAGAGAGCGAGAGAGTGAGAGAGAGCGAGACGAGAGTGACGGTGCCTGACGTGCCAAAACAATGGCCCCGTACAATTATACTTTGGAAGATTTTTGTATGTTCTGCCATTTTTGCAAAAAAACATGGCATTCCAAAATCTTCAAAAAATCATATTCAAACTACTAAATGTTTGTGAATGATTTCGTGGTATGGTGCGTTTGTACCGCCTTAAATTTCTACTATTATTGTAGAATTTTATTACGGTTTTTTGTTTTTGTACCAATTATAATAAGCGAATTGTTTATTTTTATTTACTTATTGCTTTATTATAATAATCACAAATATACTAAATTGCGTATTTGTACAAGCTATGGCATGTTTATATCTCATTTGTAAGTTTTCTATGCGGTGTCAAGAGAAGTTGAGCAGCACTTTCCATCCTGCTCTGAAACGGACGCTCATTTGAACACTATTTGAGTCAAATTATGTTAAATTATAATATAACACATTGTTTGAAACTTTATAGTTAGCATATGTATAGATATGTATGTAAATATTTAGATTATTGTATTGATTGTAACGGAAGGAACCAATTTATTGTCTTTCCTAAAACTTATTGGCTGCATTGCATATAATTTATAATCTCTAATCTATACCAACGGAGAACTTGGACAGGTCAAAATTAGGATTACCACCAGTATCAACAAGCTGCAAGCATCAACAAAGTAAGATAAAATAAACACGAAATCATAATATTATATTCATAAATGTGTAGAAAAGGTGCAATAGGTAGGAAATAACACCCACCACTTATATCGTAATCGACTTGTTTCATACGCAATATCCGAGCAATTCTGGTATATTTCCAATACTTGTATTTATAGTTTTTACTCTATTTTTTAACAAAGAAATAAAATGTAATATAAATGCTGTCAATCGATTGCTTTTATTTAGTCCTATTTAGGCTGGATTTTACCGGAGAATAACTACAAATTACAGTTCAAAATGAGGCCATTCATTTTATTTTATTTATTGAACAAAAATCCACAGCCGTACATAAAAATGACACTGGTGTCTATGAAAAAGTAGAAGATACTCTCGAGTAAAAGTTACTCTTTCGTTGGTAAAATCCGGGCTTAGGAATACAAAATTACAAATAATATTGAAATATTTAAGCCGCGTCCGCTGCGACATGTTTTCGTGTTTTCTAACATCCTAACATTGTTTTGCTAACATATTAGGGGCGTAGCCTACATGTTATGTTAGGAAAAAACATTAACATGTTTGCCGCGAGAAATGGATAACATCCCCCGCGTTCGCCTGCGGGGAGGGGAATAACTCATTTTGTGTAAGCGCTCACTAGACGTGTGGTGTGATATTTCAGTTTTTGGCAAGGAATTTTTGGTCTTTGGTTTGTTGGTTTCTCGAACATTGTTATCGAACACTGTTTGCAAACAATGTTTTGTTAGAATTTTGGAGCAGCGGACACGGCTTTAGGCTGGATTCGACCAACAAAAAGTTATCCGGAATAATTTGTAACTTTTTCATAGAAACCAGTGACACCTAGATCAGATCACCTAAGATAACTTTTTGTTGGTAAAATCTAGCCTTATTATTACTATTCAATAAAATATGTCAGTATGGTAAGTATGTGTAAACAATTACAAATTATTAAAGCGTCACGTCTTTTCCCATACTTACGGGGTGTCAGAGAGCGGCCCAGTATTGCGTTAGTTAGTCATGTGTTATGTAATATATTAATATATGATCGAAGCAGATAATCAATACATTTAATGCATAGAAAATTAGTGCATACTATACAGTATACAGGGTGTAAATGAATTAACACAAAATGAGAAACTACTTTGTTAGGGACATCATTCTGAGCAACTTTCATTATGAAACCGATTTGATCAGAGCAACTTTATTTTTCACTTCCCAGTACATTTTGGCCTGAGTGGAAAAAAGTTGCTCTCATCAAATCGGTTTCATAATGAAAGTTGCTCAGAATGATATCTCTAACAAAGTAGGTTCTCATTTTGCGTTAATTCATTTACACCATGTATATCTTTCATTATGTCATATTTATCAGACAATAAATCAATCAAAATAACGTATTTTGGTGCCTATCTATCTACTACATTTACAGGATAATGACTTAACTTAAACCTTATATATATATATATATGCTGTACGTATGCCTAGCTAGACCTACATCAGTCGTACCGTAGAAACTGCAGGTATTGTAATTGTAATAAAATGCACAACAATATTGTTTAAAATTTTGATTGGCGATGTGATTCAAAGTATGGTCTGTAGAAGCTGAACTCATCATTAGTCAGCAGATATTTGGCCACCATCTGACAGTTATCAGACTGTTCCAATATTTTTAAAAGTTCGGCAAGCTTTCGCTTGTAACCTTCTAGAACATTCACGGACACATGACCGATGAGATTATGTTGACTGTGCCAGAAGTACGGTATGGACCCAGCTGCCACAGCGTCGTGCAATTTCTGCACCATAATTTTGAACAGCTTCGCCGGGTTATTGCGCCAGAAGTATGGATCACTTTTTCGCTCGAGAATTTCGTAGAAGAACAAGGTCTTTATGTAGTAACTGGCTATCTCCTTCATGCCTTGGGCGTCGCGTAGTTTTTTTAGCTGTAACAAGAATGGAAAAAATAAATCACTGTACCTACTTACTCTAATTAATTACCAGATTACCTACCTATACTACTTATAATTGGATATAGATCAGGTTTTATGTATGAATGTTCCATGATCACTCTATCTGTCACGCATATGATAACCCTAATTACCCCCCCATTAGGCAAGTGGGGAAACAAGTCCCAAGGTCTTGGATGTTGACATGTTTGTGATGTGACGTCGTTATTTCTGTGGAACGTTGCGCAACTTGTTAGGGATATTTTGGCTCAAGTATACGACTGTAGATCCCTCCCTAAATATTGTTACACCCTCAAACACTTACCAAACGGACAGCTTGCCTCAGGTTGTATGTGTTGTGCATCAGTTTCTTCTCTTGGTCATGGAGGGCCACTCTCCAGGAGCGCTTCCCGTCGTAATCATTCTGAGCAGCCCGGTTCAGCTTCGGCACGACCATCCAATCCTCCCGATTGCACCCAGCCGGTATCTCGCGGTAGCCGCGGCAAATAGGCCAGCGCGACTCCGGAAACTTCATCGCTGGGACGAAATCTATGTCGAGCTTAAAGCCGAGCTGATAGTTCTCTACATAGAAAGTGACGGCTGGACTGGTTGGCTTGGTGATCATTTTGATGGAATACGCCACGCCATCTACGTAAAAGCATTTGCGGCCGTTATAGCCATCTGGGAATTTGTTCAGCGCTTTGGCGACCACACTTTGGAACCATGTGGCGAATTTGGTGTGGAGTAAGTAGCCTTGCTCATCGCGCCATTCGTAGGCCTGTTTGTTGTCCTGCCAGTCTCCTGAGTCGCGCCGCGGCAGGTTCTTGAACTGAGTGCCCATCCTCATCTGGATGTAGCCGGCTGATTTGTGTTCGAGGACGATGTCGCTGTTGCCAGAGTCGAGCGGGTCCACCTTAAAGTTTACTGGCAGCCCTACGACGATGTCCATGTCGAATTCATCCGGCTTCTTTATCCGGAGGCCGTCGAAGTGACTTCCCGCAAATTGTTTCTGTAACATGTTTTAGGTAGTCTGTAATCAATCACTACATAGTATAAAACAAAGTCTCTTCCCGCTGTACCTATGTCCCTATGTATGCTTAGATCTTTAAAACTACGCAACGGATTTTGATGCGGTTTTTTTTAATAGAAAGAGTCATTCAAGAGGAAGGTTATATGTATAATACATGCATAATAATATAGTGCACCGTGCATTGCACCCGTGCGAAGCCGGCGGTCGGGCGGGTCGCTATACAGGGTGTAACAGAAAGGTATAGTCATTTTAGTTTATTTATACATTTTGGTCCGGGCCGGGCGGTCAGCTGATTCGTATTCATAGAGAAGTGAAAATTAAAGTTGCTCTGATCAAATTGGTTTCATAGTAAAAGTTGCTCAGAATGGTCTGCCTAAAACCCCCTAAAATATGACTACACCCTTTTGTTACACCCTGTATACAGGCGGCGGTGGCGGATCCATGATGCCGAGGATTGTGAGGAGTAAGATTTGTACTTGTACACGCCAAGAAGTATGTTAACTGAAACCATGGCGTGTAAACTTGGCTGAGCGTGTAAAGTACAACTCTTCCTCCTCAAGCCATCTTTTTTTTTTACAAAGGGTTACTAATTCTAATTTGTATGGGATGAGCACCCTGTGGTAGATAGTTAGACACACAACTGTGCCCAATGTTAGCCCATGTTTCAATATTATGTACTAAATTTTGCGTAACAGGAGCAAGCCCAAATTATTCAAGGAGTTATGGAGGTTTACTCGCGATTTCCATCCCGTTAGAAAACGTCACCATAACTCTGTATTACCTATACTAATCTTAATTTTAAACTTAACACAAATTCATAGACAAACATGACCAAAACATTACTTGACTACCTAACTAACCTATCTATTACTTGGGCTATCCTACTATCCTGTAATGTAACAACACCTATTAGAGGTGACGGAAGGTGTTATCTTACCCGGCTGGAGTATTTCTTGTAGTATCGGTCAACTTCCTTCATTTTATCTTGAAGCTCTTTGAATATAGCTTCAAACACATTGTAATGCAGCGTAAAGTCCTCTATCTTCAATGCTACGTATCGAAGATAGATGTCCTCCAACAATGCATTCAAATTAGACATGTTTGGAGATATTGGCACTGAAGACATCGGGACTGTGCTGTAAACAGTAGGTACCTATAGTGTATTTATTATTTCTTCCTAACAAATAATAGCTCTAGGTCTGTCAATTCTGTCATTATCATTATACTGTAGTAAGTACCAGTACACAATATTAATAGAATTAGTCAGCTAAAATAAATAAAATAATCGGCCAAGTGCGAGTCGGACTCGCGCACGAAGGGTTCCGTATCATTATCTATAAAAAACCGCAAAATAATAATAATTTTGTATGGGAGCCCCCCCTAAATATTAATTTAATTATTTATTTTTTAAGTAAATAATATACTCAATATATTGTGAACATTTTAAGCGTCTACCTGCTACCATTATCAATATCGAGCAAAAATGAGCAAAAACATCACATTTGTTGTATGGGAGCCCCCCTTAATATTAAATTTCTTTCGATTTTTAGTATTTGTTGTCATAGTGGCAACAGAAATACATCAGCTGTGAAAATTTCAACTGTCTAGCTATCACAGTTCATGAGACACAACCTGGTGACAGACAGACGGACGGACAGCGAAGTCTCAGTAATAGGGTCCCGTTTGGCACACTTCGGGTACGGAACCCTAAAAATCATATTATTGGTGACAGATCTACTGTGTAATAGTAAATTGGTTGGTACTTACACAGCACTTTCCGGAGTGTATAAAAGGCCCTCCATTAGACCTGTCAAAGCAGACACCCTATGGCTTAGTCTTTGTCTTGGGATATCATTACTTGTTTTGTTGGAACTTTCCTTCTTTTCTCTGCCGGGCTCAGGCTCGGCGGCCTGCGCAGATGTTCCCAAGTAGTACAGCCCTCCAGCAACGGCCGCTGCTCCGGCCAATGCAGCGCCCCATCCAAACCAAGAACTAGTTCCTTCGTCGTCACCACGGCCATTGCCATGATTAGGCCTGTTCATTGTTTCTGAAGAACAGATTGTAGACTGGTAGAGAGGAGTTGCTGAATGCTGTTAAGTAAGTATGTATACTTACTTTAATTAAATACCTACCTATTAGATTAGTTAGTTTCTGAGGGAGAACTGGTCATAGAAAAACTCAAGAATAGATAAAGCTTATTTTACCTCAGGCACAGACTTAGTATTATCGATGACCTTATCATGTATTTATCTTGCTCAGTTATCGCAACGTCTTGTGTTGACGAAAATTCAAATTATTTTGAAATATTATCGAACTTTACAACTCTAAAGTTTATAATGTACCAAAACAACACGAATACACACACCACCACACCACACCACCCACCCACCCACAGCCATAGACAGACAGATTAGATAGAGATTATTCAGTACCTATACTATTTGTGCTAGCTAGGCTGCTATAGCAGGTATTTGAGTGGCACTGGCGAGGCAGGCACTGGCATTGGATGATTGGATGACGTCTCACGTCAGTGAACTCGGGGGTGACCAGACCATTGCGACGATATTTAACTCGCAAATTGCGAGTTAAATATCGGTAGCTGTATAACCTTGACATCTTAGAATAATAATAATAACGCGTTATTATTCTAAGCTTGACATCTATTCTTATCATTTTGTGTTTATTTTATTTCATTCTACGGAACTTATCGTAATTTTCAATTTTGTAATTATTGAACGCATTGAATGCATTGAATTTTCACTGGCGATGGCGGGGATTTCCCCAAAAATAAATATCTGAGCAAGCGGTTGAGTGAGGCGGTGTGTGTGTGTGTACGGACAGACGATACTTGAGTGAAAGCAATGAGAAAAGTGTATATGTGTGGGTGCGTTTTTGTGTTTGGGTGAATGGGGTAAAGCCATTGACCTTTTATTATCTCAATGGGTAAAGCAAACTCACTCAATCAATCTGAGATTCCAAAGCTATGATAAGATTTGGATATAGCTCTTTTATTTATTATACTTATATTATACCTACTCATTATAACGCATACCAATCCGGTGCCTAACCAAATGTTTTAAACAATGTTTTAAACATGTTTTAAACATGTTTAAAACAGCTTTGTAAAAAACATAGTTAAACATTTGTTTAAAACATTTTTTTTATTGTTTTTGTTTTAAACAGGATGTTTTGTTATTAATAAAAAAAACAGTTTTTTTTCCAACCCTGCCTAGCGGGCTACACACAACATGATATCGGTGGCGATCTAGGGTGGTAGGGTGTAAAAAGGTGATAAACTGGAGCCGCCTGCTGTGTGCGCTTGAAGTGGTGTACTCACACACAGCAAGCGGCTCCAGTTTATCACCTTTTTACACCCTAGTAGATGATGCCAATAAACACTTTCATTGAAATACAAAAATACAATGCACACAGTCTCGATGAATTACTTGTCTTTGAAGTTTTTAATACACAAGGCACTTTCCCACAGTTTTCTTCGTTTGGGCTCCTTAGGATCTCCTATTTTAAAAGCTTTTATTTAACTTGCTCTGTAGGTATGTAATATGTATCAAGGTTCTCGTCAAAAATGTCGGCTTGAATTTGACCCACTTCCCGCTATCCAATTGTGCTAAAATTTTGCATACCTATGTAAATTGGATGACAATGCAATATTTTTCTGACTTGGAGCTGATCTGATGATGGAGACGAAAGGTGGCCATGGGAACTCTGTCATAAAACATCGCAACACCATCATGCTTGGGCTCGTTCGATTCGTCTTAACAAATACTTTGGTCCTAAAATATTTTTTATGACATAGTGCTGATCTGATGCTGGAGCCGGAAGGTGGCCATGGGAACTCTGTTACCAAACGACGCAATTCTATCGTGTTTGGTCTCATTTGATTCGTCTTGACAAGCACTCGAATTGTAGATTAGATGTTTTGTCCTGTAATGATAAAGACTAAAAAGTTAAAAATAAATTAAAAGTAAAAAAACATTTTTAAACAAAGCTTTTATTTAATGCCCTAAAAAGAAGTTAATAAAATTTCAATTCAATCAAATGCGTCATTTTATTACATTACACAATTTATACGATATAAAAGCTTCTTCTTTTTAGGGCATTAAATAAAAGCTTTGTTTAAAAATGCTTTTACTTTTAATTTATTTACAATAGGCTTGTGGTCTGTCAAATCAAAATATATACTTTTTATGAACTGTCAAAACGTAACTTTTGTTCCTGAGTTCTATGAAATAACAACAGAATGACGTCATGTAAAACTCCCATCAAATCACAGACTTGTATATAATACTAGGGACATGCCACCAGGCACTCGAAGGTGTCGCCTAAGATGGTGCTCAAACTGGAAGTGAGCACGAACCTCAGAACAATAAGCTTGGCACGAACGAACCTCTCTCAGTCGTGCGCAGGCAGACTGTGACATCCGATCAGTGCTTCCAGATCAGCCCCGGTTAACTCTCTATCCAAACCTATACTACCTATATTATAAATGTTATTCACAAATCTAGAATAATAATAATTATTATAATAGTACCTAGGTGGTTCTTAGTTAGTACTTAAGTAAATATTCAGTTTTATTTGTCACAAGAGACATCCCTTAGTTTCACGGGCCGCTTCAGACGAGGATAGAGTTACGCGACAGAAAGAGAGGCAACTTTTAGGTAAGTAATCGAAGTGCGGGCGCCGCGCTACACTGCATGAATTGTACTTTGTTGCGTTGTAGTAAGGGTCGCTTTTTAGTTGAACGATTATGCACAGTGTCCAATCTGTTCCTACTCTTTATTAATCTGTGTTTGTACTTTAAACGCCATGGTTTCAGTTAACATACTTCTAGGTGGCGCTAATCTTAGCATAAATCCATCTTAGCTCCATCTCGTGGTATTTGCAATTTTTCGATGGTGCTGCACCAAGAGATAAGACCCTCGAACTAAAGAACCTTCCGTATCATCTTAGTTTACGCCGGCCACATATTTTGTTCTACGTGGTCTATCTGTATTGTATTAGTATAATATTGTATTATCTGTGGTCGGTAGGGGGTTAGAGTTTAGTACATCTCCATGCTCTAGATGGCGTAAGTATCCAAAAAGTATTTATATAAATATTCAGACCAAACAAGTTTGTATGACTGTAGCCTGTCATAGATTAAAATGTATTGACATAGTGACATAGTCATCATAAAGTGCAGCGTTGCAGTTTATTATTTACAAGTTCTTATTAAACATGGTTGAAAGGGTCTCGCCTATTCACGTTACATAGATTTATAATAAGGTAAGTCTAAGTCATGTCTATGTTATGTTTTGTAATGGTCGCTGAAAACTCGTTCGATGCGATCTGAGGCTGACTTTAGTTTTACAGACTTCAACAGAGAATTAGTAGCCAGGAAAATTATATAGGTAGGTACATCGTCTACCTACACATATACTAGACTCGTCTCGCGCGAGAGATGCACGGCACAGTGGCAAGACAAGTTGAAGAATGCATGCATATGTCGGCTCAGCATTATATCGTAGAATGCATGCATATGTCGGCTCGGCACTATATCGCAGAATGCATGCATATGTCGGCTGGGACTATATCGTAGAATATACTGTTTCCTAGGTCGACACTCCTTCTGAAATATCTTTGGCTAGAGAAGTTTATTGTGGATAAGTCTCAAATAGGTTAGTTCAGGTTTGAATTCAACATAGAAGAAGCAAAATCGGAGCGAGCGGAGAAGAGCGGAGCGAAGCGTATACATAAAAACGGTCGTTGTGCCTACTCTAAAGGCAGTAGGTAGAATCTTTGAGGTTTTCAAAGATTTAAACAGAAAATAAGCCTGACGACCTTGGAAGATAATCGAAGATTTTAATACAGGGTGACATTTAATTAGCTGACCATATTTTAGGAAATGATAGTACCCATCATTATGAACAACTTTCCCCAAGAAACACACAGAGGCTGTGTGAGAAATTAATCAATCCTGGTGATCCTAATCAGGATAATGAGATGAGATTAACTTATGAAATTATTACATTGTCGCTGATTCTTGATAAGTAAACTAAGTTTGATTTAATCAGTCCGTTTAAAGTGGGTCAAAATCGAGTCCAAAGGAGTCGGTTACATACAAACAAACAAACAAACAAACATACAGGTGAAGCTAATAAAAGCGTGATAAAAAGTATTTTTATAATAGGCCTTACGACTGTATCAAATAAATAATCAAAAATTTAATGATTCTAAGGGAAAATCGGGAGGTTAAAAGGATTTAAAACACTAATTTAATTTGATTAAAAACATTAAGACTATTTATTTATTTATTTATTCAGGAAGCCAACAGCATTTATCTTTACAAAAAAAGTTAATTTAAAGACTTTATTAATATGATTTTCAATAAAACGAATAATTAAAATACTGCATTCTGCCAACAGGAATCATGATAGCATAGCGCATGACGCTGCATGACGTCATAACAATGTAAACATCATCTGATTTATGCTGATTACTCATTTGGACATTCACATAGGCGTGACATCAAAGCCGACGCCATGACACTTGAGAGCTTTTTTCGCGCACAATTATAAAATATTAGAAAAATGGCTTTAAACTTCGTTAAACTTTAGTTTATTACCGGAATAAAGATTTTTTCGTAAATAGTAAATGTGTACCCACATTATGGCAGAGGATTTCAAAATCTTTCGTGATGCCTATTATTTCTCAACCGCTACAAACCATGATAAAGCCTTTTGGTATTATATTTTTTTTTCCAATAAATTCCAGGGTCTTTATACTTTTCTGAAGACAACCTAACTTGTTGGCAGATATGAGTGACAATACCAAACAGATGGTTCTGGTTGCCGGGGTGGTGATAGGGCTGGGCATCCTGGCTGCTCTGTATTTCAACTCGCAGAACAAACCACTCGACCTACCAGCAGCACCTCCACCGCCTGCACCCCGTAAGGTAGACTGCGGGTTGAAGAAACCCGGACCGGTAAGCTCACAATTTGTATTACAATGCCCCCAATTCTGGTACATGCTATCGAGCTATCTCCATAGTCGAGATTACGGTTTCGATACCGAATATCTATATATATAAAAATGAATTGCTGTTCGTTAGTCTCACTAAAACTCGAGAACGGCTGAACGGATTTATCTTATCTCAGTCTTGAAATGTTCGTGGAGGTCTAGGGAAGGTTTAAAAGGCGAGAAAAAATCGAATAGTTTCCGGGAAAACCCTAAAAACAGCCCTTTTCTATTTCTCATACAAACGTTTTCTAGAGTCAATTTGAACTTTATTGCTATTCAATAAAGTTCATATTAAATTGAGGCAGTACGAAGTCTGCCGGGTCAGCTAGTCTGCAATAAAAATGATCACGTTTCATTTCATCGGTTTCGTTTTCGGTCACTCAAAATAGCCTCACACACAACTCCACGTAAGTAAGTAATCGGTGTCACGCATCGCGCACGAGTCGCACGACTGAGGTTGCGGAGTTCAGCGCTTATTACCGGCTTTAGGGGATTCCCGCATACTGATACAGATTGATACCTTTAGGTAGGTACTACATAATTTTAGGAACCCCTCAGATTTTATGTCGATATTTATATCCTTCCTAGAGGGGTTCCTACCTCTTATTTTATTTTTTTCTGACGCAAGCTGCATCTAAGAAAGGCCCGTTAAACCACTCTCAGTTCTGACAATTATCTCAAGAGCGTGAAAATTACATGTTTGGCATGGTGGCGTAACCATAATTTGTGACCTATCTGAGACAGCTCTCAGTGCTGACATGACACCCTATTCTCACGCTATCGAGATAATCTATACAGGGTGTAACAGAATTGGGTGTACAAGCCGAAAGAGTGTTGTTAGGGACGTCATTCTGAACAACTTTCACTATGGGACCGACTTGATCAGAGCAACTTTATTTTTATTAACTTAGTACATTTCGGGCCTAGCGCTCAGCTGATCTGTATGGTGGAGTGAAAAAAAAAAGTTGCTCTGATCAAGGGGAGGCAGTCGCTCACGTCCGAAGGAATTACTTGGAACCCACAGCCCTTCACGTCCTCCCTGGGGAGTGCTAACGAACGACAAATCATCATCATCATATCATCTCAAGACATTATAATTTCCAGGTTCTCAAATGAGAACCTAACCACTTGACAATGGCAAAATTAACCTCAAAAGAGGTTAGGACGCCATTAATAAAAAGAAGAAGAAGATCAAGTCGGTCCAATAGTGAAAGTTGTTCAGAATGATGTCCCTAACAAACCTCTTTCGGCTTGAACACCCCTTTCTGTTACACCCAGTAGAATCGTGATATCGGTTTCGAATGTTTCGATACCGCATATCTCCGTCGATACCGCATTGCTCCGTCGAAAACCACCTTGAATCATATTTATTTCAATCGAAAACGGCTTGAGAATTGAGATATCTTGGTTGGTCGCAAACGGCTTGAGAATTGAGATATCTTGGTTGGTCGCAAACGGCTTGAGAATTGAGATATCTTGGTTGGTCGCAAACGGCTTGAGAATTGAGATATCTTGGTTGGTCGCAAAGCGAGTCGTGAGAATAGCATTTTTTGTTTTCGATGGAGATATTCGGTACCACGAATCGATACTTCGAACATGGAGACGATGTCGGTATTGCCCCCCTGAAAGCGGTTGGTTTCTTTTATTGCATGCGTTGACTTTGTTAATATTTTTGTTTTCAGTGCGTACTTAAAGACCTGACACACCACGAGAAGATAAGGTGTGACAAGAAATAAGGATCCCCAGCGATGTCGTCCATGTATTCGTCATGTCAGTCTTGTAAGGTGTTAGAATGAAAATAAATAATCACTTATTAAGCGAATATTTTTCTTTTGCATAACAACCACTCAACGCCGCCGTATGTACTCAACTACTCAGAGTTATTGAACCATCAATCCGATTCCTTTCAATTTACACATACAAAATCTGTACACGACAGAAATACATGTAGAGCCAAGCTTCTAACTCTGCACGCCCTATCTGTACAGCCCTAACTTCACAAACTTTAACACCGTACTCAAAATATGTGGCTTGGCCGTTTCACTACCGTCACAAAATTGGAAAATGCAAGCAACAAAACGGCCAAGCCACATATTTTGAGTAAGGTGTTAGAGTTTGTGAAGTTAGGGATGTACAGTTAGGGCGTGTAGAGTTAGAAGCTTGGCTCTACTTGAGATCTGATAACTTTTTGTTTCCCTCTTCTTGGCTACATTTTTTACATGAAAATGTTTTGGTGGGATTTCATTTCTTTTTGTAAGTTGGGTGACAGGGGGCTAGCCCATCGCTGCAGTTATGGAGTATTGAAGGTTATGTAAAGTTTGTATTTATAATAAGCAGTCACTGTATAAATTTTCAGACCTCTAGCTTCGAAATTTGCGGAAGTCTCATACTAACATTCATCCCCTAGTTTAGGGGGTTGAGGGGTGAAAATTCCAAGTTTTAAGATTTTGCGGTTGTTTGGGTGCTAATCCTAGCCTACATACCAAATTTCAGCTTTCTAGGACTTCAGGAAGTGCCCTAAAAGTTTTGTTGATCAACAGTGAGTAAGTCAGTGATGAAATCGGGGTTTTTTAGATAGCAATCTATATATATAAAAATGAATTGCTGTTCGTTAGTCTCACTAAAAGTCGAGAACGGCTGAACGGATTTATCTTATCTTAGTCTTGAAATGTTCGTGGAGGTCTAGGGAAGGTTTAAAAGGCGAGAAAAAATCGAATAGTTTCCGGGAAAACCCTAAAAACAGCCCTTTTCTATTTCCCATACAAACGTTTTCTAGAGTCAATCGTTTTCTAGAGTCAATTTGAACTTTATTGCTATTCAATAAAGTTCATATTAAATTGAGGCAGTACGAAGTCTGCCGGGTCAGCTAGTAAATTATAAAATCTAAAGTATAAGAGTTATGCACCTGAATCTTTTTGGGTTTAATGTGTCTACTATTGACATCATATCCCAAGAATTTCGTCGATCTGGCTGGTATAATCCAAACCCAAGTTCTGAGAGTTCAAAATAACGACGAAGCGTTACGAGAAAAGGTGGGTAGTGCCCCGTGCGTCGCGCTCTTCTTGGCGGGGGCACTACCGTGCCCCCAGATACGCTATCAAACCCTACATAAATTATCACAATATACTACACACACACACACACACACACAGGCTAGTCGGGGTTATGGGCCTATTAGACTACGCTGTCGGCAGGGCCCTGTCTGACTCACTGTCTCTTTCTAGTCGTTCCATCAGAGTGAGACGTCTATACAAATCGTGCCCTGCCGACAGCGTAATGTAATAAGCGCTTTAGCAAAAACAGTTATCATAAATATTTACATAGACCGTCAGATTGTTGACGTTAGTGCATTTACCATTCTGCGAGGCTTTATAAAAAGAGTTTCAATGATCTGAGATAAAAATATTAAAACATAAAAATCGGTCAAGTGCAGGTCGGACTCGCACTCGAAGGGTTCCGTACCAAGAGAAAAAATATAATAGGTCGGGTTAAAAGTCTTTTCGAATTTCGTGTGGGTATATTTGGAACTAAATATCTTTGGCTGTATTATTTGTACCTGGCTGGTTTTGATGCCATTAAAAAAAATAACTTTTAAAAAAGAACGAACATAGAAAAATCATGCTATTTTTTATTTGTTTTTCTTTCTGACAAAATGAGTGAATCAAATGAAGAAATTCGATACATTTTAAAGTTTTATTAAAAAAAGGGAAAAATGCAACGCAAACCACGAAAAAAAAATGTGACGTTTATAGACCAAATGGAGTGTCAGTGAGAGTAGCACAAAGTTGGTATCGGCGTTTTGAATGCGGGAATTTTGAAGTCAAAGATGCACCTCGCTCTGGTCGCCCAGTCCCGGAAAAAATGGACGCCATTTTCGAAAAAGTGGAGCAAGATCGGCATATCAGTAGACACGACATAGCTGAAGAACTGAGGATTACTCACAAAACTGTTTTGAACCATTTAAACAAAGGTGGGTACACAAAAAAGCTCGATATATGGGTGGCACACGAGCTCACTGAAAGAAATTTAATAAACCGTATACAAATTTGCGATTCTTTGTTGAGACGTAACGAAACTGAACTGTTTTTGAGGAGATTGATAACCGGTGATGAAAAGTGGATCACGTACGACAAGAACGTGCGAAAAAGATCGTGGTCAAAGGTCGGTCAGGCTTCACAGACTGTGGCAAAACCCGGGTTAACTCGCAATAAGGTGATGCTGTGTGTATGGTGGGATTGGAAGGGCATTGTTCATTAGGAGCTTTTACCGCCGGGCAGAACCATCGATTCGGATCTCTACTGCCAACAACTGATGAGATTAAAGCAAGAAGTTGAGAAAAAGCGACCGGAATTGATCAATAGAAAGGGGGTCGTCTTTCACCACGATAACGCTAGGCCATACACAGCTTTAACCACTCAGCAAAAATTATCCGAGTTTGGCTGGGAGGTGTTAATAGTGCATCCGCCTTATAGCCCCGACCTTGCGCCTTCAGATTCTACCTGTTTCGCTCTCTTCAGAACTCTTTAGGCAAAGTCAGGTTAACATCAAGAGAAGACTGCCAAAACTACTTGTCGCAGTTTTTTGATGAGAAGTGCCAAAATTTCTGCAGCGACGGGATCATGTCACTACCTACAAGATGGCAGAAAGTCATTGAACAAAATGGTACATACATACTGTAATTAAATGTAAATAAACTTTGAAAAAACGTGTCTTGAGTTTTCATATAAAATACGAAGAAACTTTTTACCCCACCTAATATGTATAGCCTCCAATGATTTGAATTCGGGACCGTTTGAGTTATGGATTGCGGGAGTATAGCTCAATCTTACTCGTATCTGGGTAATAAAGGCCTGTGCCCCAGGACCGGGACTGCCCCGGAGGGAAAATTAATGCGCTACTTTTTTTTTACTTTACATTATTTTAATGCAGGGTTCTTGTATGTGGACCCCTCTAATTTATAAAATCTAAGGTTTCACCCGTCACCGCACGCACGCCAAAAGATCGTTCGACAGTTGGACACGTTGGACAGCTAATAGTGATTACTTCTTCTTTTTCTACTTTCTCTGTGATCACAACAAAAACAGAAAATTACTGGCAAACTGGCAATGTAAACCATAATTGTAAACATCCCCAAAAAATATTGCAAAATGTCCCCTTTCACGTAAAAATCTTATAATTTAGGTCATTTAGGTCACATATACTTCTACTCTACGATGCCTTCAGTTTATTTTCGGTGAGTTTACGTAACTATACATATACAGGTGTTTGTAGTATGTAGGTATGGAGCAACAAAATTTTTTGGGGAGTAGACGGAGTAGAGGACATTCTGAACAACTTTTTCTAATGAAAGCGATTTTTTGACACATCAATATATTTTGGGCCAAGCGGTTATCAGATGATTTGTATAGAGAAGTGAAAAATAAAGCTGCTCTGATTAAATCGGTTTGATAGGTAGTGAAAGTTATTCAGAATGATGTCCCTAACTCCCCAAAATGTTTTGTCTCTCCCCATACTCCAAACACCCGGTATACAATGGTATCGTGATTATCGCATCACCTTATGATTCACATAACAACGAGGTTCGTCATAGTACAGAATAATTAATGGTACTACTAGGTATTTTAGCGCATTGCATGCAAATCCTATGAACCAAATGAACAGACAGTCGAACTGGTTCCGGATCTGTCTGACCAATCAAAGGAGTTATTTTATTTCAGAGGCAGTGCCCAAGTTATCTTGAGTCCACCGTAATTTCAGCGCTAAATGTTTCCAGGTTACCACATCATAACTACAACTATGTACGTCGTACGTTCTACGTTGTAGTTTGTCAGAAGAACAAACACCAGAAAAGACATGACTAGGCCCTCTTACCACGACATTCATGGATTACCTGAAACATCCTCCGAAGATGAAGAAGATATAAAACAATGTTTCCACGACGTCAAAGCACCTAGCAATACTGGCACTACAGAGAACAAAAAGAAACCATCAGATGAAGCAAAGTGTATAGGACGTTACAACATACACCGATCGTACAGCAAGCCTAAAAATGACATTGACGAACCTATTGAGAATGGAAGAAATTACGGAGCCAAAAAAAGTGAATCAGGGCCAGCATCCAGCAGTCATATTACAGATGCTAGGTATCTTAGTGACGGATATCTGAGTAGTTTTTATAACAATACATTTGGTCCATCTACGAAAAAACAAGAAGTCAAGAAGCAGATGTGAGTATTTTTTGTAGAAACACGGCAAATAATATAAAAATAATAATTAATAATATAGGTACGCGTTACGCGTACGACATTAGGTGTTTTTACCGAATATTGATGAAAGTTTCATTTACCAGCGTTCCCGTGGTTAACGCTGCAAGTTCGAAGCCAGCTGAGCAGGTTCGTCCAAAACCCGAAACCAGCAAAAAAACTTCAAAACCTGCAAACCCCGTGAAAACTTCAAAACCCGAAAGGACCGTGAAAACTTCAAAACCCGAAAGGACTGTGAAAACTTCCAAACCTGTAAGCCCCGAGAAAACTGCTAAACCGGAAAGCAGCGTGGAAACTTCAAAATCCGACAGAAAGTTTTACAGCATACATGGCGGATATGATCAGGATGCAGAAGATTCAAAAGTTGGATTGAATCCATTAAGCGGATCCAGACCACTCAACACTCCTACTCCGGCAGTTGACTTCAATATCAGTAGTCGTCCAGTCGACAAAGCATGTCCCAAGAATAAAACAAAAGTGTCCGATAAACTAAATTATATAGAAAGTTACAATATACACCGATCGTACAGCAAGCCTGAATACAAGTTTGAAGGACTAATTGAGAATGGAGCCGAAACCAGTGCATCAACACCAGCATCTAGCAGTCATATTACAGATGCTGGGTTACTTAGAGACGGATATCCAAGTAGGTTTTATAACAATGAGATTGGACCATCAGCAAAAAAACAAGAAGTCAAGAAGCAGTCGTGAGTATTTTTGTTTTGATAAATATAAAAAAAAAAACTTTTATAAACGCGTCAGTAGGTGAAGTCAGAACCTTTAATAACAGTTTCATTTACTAGCGTCCCCGTGGTCAAAGCTGAAAGTTCTAAGCCAGCGAAGCAGATTCGTTCAAAACCCGAAAAAAGCGTGAGAACTACAAAACCTGCACTAGCTGTGAAAACATCAAAACCCGAAAGCCCCGTGAAAACGTCAAAAACCACAAGCCATTTGAAAACTTCAAAACCCGAAAGCCCCGTGAAAACTGCAAAACCTGAAATCCGCGAGAAAACTCTAAAACACGAAAGCGCGGAGACTCCAACGCCTAACATTAACATACACAGCATACATGGCGGATATACTACGAGTGCAGAACATTCAGAAGTAGGACCCAGCTACTACCGTGGAACAGTCAGTCAGACTGACGTCAATTTATCTACTAAATTTAGTCCTTCTATTGAAGCCTATCGTCTTCAACATCGCAACATACGTTACATATATGGCGGACCAAATCAGAACGTTGATGATTCAGAACGTGGACCGCAACCATACAGCGGATCCAGACCGCTCGAGGCTCCAGCTCCAGCAGCAAGTAAGAAAGAAGACAAGAAGAAGTCGTAAGTTTTTTGTTGTATTTTGATACGTCACAAAAAAAATATAAAAACAAAATATTTACATAAACAAACCGCCCCAAAAATCACCCGGCCCAAAGGTGCCCATTATACTGGCACAGCACAGGGAGTGAGATCATCTGGACCAGGAAAGCCCCGGAGCGGTTGTCAAAACCACGGTCCCTCAAACGACCAATCAATATGCATTTCTTAGGGTTCAGTACCCGAAGGGTGCCAAACGGGACCCTATCACTAAGCCTCCGCTGTCCGTCCGTCGTCGGTCTGTCACCAGGCTGTATCTCATCAATCACAGATAGGTACTATAATACTATACTAATACAGATTGAACACCTAGAACAAAATATGACACCGGCGTAAACTGAGATGCTACGGAAGCTTCTTTAGTTCGAGGCCATGCAGGTTCGAGGTGCAGCACCATCGAAAAATTGCAAATACCACGAGATGGCGCTAAGATATATAGGTTTTATTCTAAGATTAGCGCCACCTAGAAGTATGTTAACTGAAACCATGGCGTTTATAGTTCAAATCTTAGTTCAGTTCAGTTCAAAATTTTTAATGACCATAAAATCATACATATTGCTTAGTCAACGTCAATACAGGGTGTAACAGAAAGGGGTGTACAAGCCGAAAGTGGGTTGTTAGGGACATCATTCTGAACAACTTTCACTATGAAACCGATTTGATTAGAGCAACTTTATTTCTATTAACTCAGTACATTTCGGGCCTAGCGCTCAGCTGATCTGTATGGTGGAGTGAAAAATAAAGTTGCTCCGATCAAGCCGGTCCCATAGTGAAAGTTGTTCAGAATGATGTCCCTAACAACCCTCATTCGGCTTGTACACCCCTTTTTGTTACACCCTGTATAATATTAATACTTTTGTATACCACCGCCCGTTCGGAGTTGTGGGCTTAGGCCGTCCGCTGCGTTAGGCCTTCCGCTGCGTTTGCACGGAACGGGCGCCCGCGCGGCGTGCTGTTTCTTTTAATCTCATAGATCAGCGCTGCGTGCAGCGGGTCCCCCGTCGCACGCGGCGCGGGCGGTGGTACCCGCCCCGCGGGCGACGGGTGTCCGTGTGACAAGGTAGTATATTAGTGTGACAAGGTAGTTTGTGTGTGTAAGGTAGTATATTAACAAATAATCCATGATATCGACTGTAAATCCGCGCGATCGAAACTGTACTGGGCGCTGCGAGAGGCGGGAGTCCGTCGCGGGCGTCCGCGACGGGTAAATTTGTTCGCGACGACGGAGCACTGACGCGGCGACTGACGCCCGCTTAACGCAGCGGACGGCCTTAAGCGGGCGTCAGTCGCGGGTTTCCGTCGCGGGGACCCGCGCCGTGCTCCGTCGCGAACATGGGACTACTGGTTGTCCTGCGCATGTTGCTGTGCCTAGCAGGGCGTCACAATGTACTAACCTCTGTTCTACCACCTTGTGATGTGACTTTGCAATAAACTATTAGGTACTATTAAAAAAAAAGTTTCACGTGATGTTAGGTGTAGGTCGCAATGACTATAACTAACTTTTTGATTGTCATTGGAATTTATGTCTTATTTTCATTGTACCTACTAAAGTGAAATTACCTATCCTATTGCGCGAGAATGAGAAAAGCATGAAAACTCGGAAATACGTGATATTTCAGTTATGAGACCTAGCTCGATCGATTTTTTACCCCCACAAACCTCTATAGTGCAAATTTCATCTCTAAAACTCAAAACATAATCGTTACACCGTAACATACAGTACTAGGCCATTGTTTTGCCACGTCGGGTATTTTAGCAACTCATCAATCAATACGTAAACTATCGCCCTGAGTCTGACGTAACTACTAAATCAACATCCTGTAAACGCGTTAGTAGGTGGATATCATTCAATGCTTATTTTATTTACCAGCGCTCCTGTGGTCAAAGCTGCAACTTCGAAGCCAGCTGAGCAGGTTCGTCCAAAATCCGAAACCACCAAGAAAACTTCAAATCCTGCAATCCCCGTGAAAACTTCCAAACCCGAAAAGACCGTGAAAACTTCAAAACCGGTAAACCCCGAGAAAAGTTCAAAACCTGTTAACCCCGAGAAAACTAAAACTGCTAAACCGGAAAGCAGTGTGGAAACTTCAAAGTCCGACAGCAAGTTATACAGCATACATGGCGGATATGATCAGGATGCAGAAGATTCAAAAGTTGGATTCAAACCATACAGCGGATCCAGACCACTCGACGCTCCTACTCCGGCAGTTGACTTCAATATCAGTAGTCGTCCCGACGACAAAGTACATTCCAAGAACAAAAAGAAACCGTCCGATAAACTAAATTATATAGAACGTTACAATATACACCGATCGTACAGCGAGCCTGAGTACGAGTTCGACGGACTTATTGAGAATGTAAAAGATTCCGGAGCCGAAACCAGTGCATCAACACCAGTATCTAGCAGTCATATTTCAGATGCTGGGTTCCTTAGTGGCGGATATCTAAGTAGTTTTTATAACAATGCGATTGGTCCATCTGCAAAAAAACAAGACATCAAGAAGCAGTCGTAAGTATTTTTAAGATAATCACAGTAATTGTTTATAAATAAAATATTATATATAGATGAACCATCTCATGAATAAATTTTGACTTTAGGTTTAAAGAACCAGAGAATAAAGTTCTTAACTTCTTCATTTAGGTTTAAAGAACCTTATTCTTATGAGAATAAAGTTTTTTCAACCTAAAGTCAAAAATTTGTTCATGAGATGGTTCGTCTATACGCGTCAGTAGGTTTATTTTAAGAATTTTTGTACAGATGTTTTTAATTTACCAGTGTTCCCGTGGTCAAAGCTGAAAGTTCTAAGCCAGCGAAGCAGGTTCGTCCAAAACCCGAAACCAGCGTGAAAAATACAAAACCTGCAATCCCCGTGACAACTTCAAAATCCGAAAACCCAGTGAAAACTTCAAAACCTGCAATCCCAGTGAAAACTTCAAAACCCGGAAGCCCCGTGAAAACTTCAAAACCCGAAACCTGCGTGGAAACTACAAAGCCGGACATTAACACATACAGCATACATGGCAGATATACTACGGGTGCAGAAGATTCAGAAGTAGGACCCAGCTTCTACAGAGGATCAGTCAGGGAGACTGACGTCGATACATTACCGCAACTTAGTCCTTCTATTGAAGCCTATTTTCTGCAACATCGCAACCTTCATCAAGTCTATGGCGGACCAAATCAGAACGAACAAGATTCAGAGCGTGGACCGAAACCGTACAGCGGATCAAGACCGCCCGGCGCTGCTCCTACAAGTGCCGCCAGTTATCTAAGTAGTTTATTTACCAGTGCGACTGCAGCAGGAGCGGCAACTGCAGGTCCAGCTGAAGGAAAGAAAGGCGCGAAGAAAAAGAACAAGTAAGTTTTTTCGGCTGCATTTTTTATGTCTATGACCTCGAAACTGTTGTCAGTTAAAATACTAACTGCTTGGGAATATATTTTAAATCACAGCATTTTTTTAAATAAAATAATAAATACGCGTCGTGTAGGCTGAAAGATTGAATTCTGTGCCTAAATCTCACGAGGAAAACAAAGTTCCTGTTTGCTTAAAGCAAGCAAGGAGGATGAATAGCAGATGATGAATTTTAACTCGACCTTATTTGAAAGAAACTTTTTTGTGTGAATTCTCAGACTACACGCGCCAAAACGTGTCACGTGATGTCAGGTCGCAATGCGTAACTATCTTTTTGATTGTCATTGGAATTTATGCCTTAATTTTATTGTACTAAAGTGAAATTGTCAATGCTTTGCGCGGGAATGAGAAAATCATGAAAACTCGGAAATACAACATTTTTCAGTTATGACACCTAGCTCGATCGAATTTTAACTCCCAAAAACCCCTACATAGCAAATTTCATCGTAATCTACAGCGCCATTTTCTAGAACTCAACACATATATCGTTACACCGTTACATAAAAACATACAGATATTTGATGGCACTCGGGCCAGGTCAAGCCTTCGAATGGTTCCTCGAATCCACCAATTAGCGATATACCTACCTAAACAAACAGGGTATTGACACACCTCGGACACTCCATAGAAATTTCGTAAAATAATCACCTAATGCTATTACTACTACATAACCAAATGATGTTTGTATACGTGCAAATGTGTGCGTAAACTTTGCTAGGGCTGGTGGCGCGGCAAATGCAGCGATATTAAGTATACGCGTCGTCACTCGTCAGGCGTTCAGCCCTATCTATTGATCCTTTAATCAATCCTTGACGCCAGGGGTGGCGTGCTGTATCTGAATCAGCGCGGGGAAGGGAGTGGCCGTTCTGTACGGAGTACTATTATCTCTTCTGTGGTATTGATGTAAAACAACACGAAGACATCCGAGTCAGGGGTGGTTATTTATTTATTCAACACTGATGCACTGGAGCATGGACTGACCGGGATGACGTGAAAGCACGTCCCTGTTATTTTAGGACAAACTGAACACGGATATTTGTAAACCAAACTACCTTTTAGCTACTCATCAATCAATACGTAAACCATCGCCCTGAATCTGACGTACTAAATCAACATCCTGTAAACGCGTTAGTAGGTGGATATCATTCAATGCTTATTTTATTTACCAGCGCTCCTGTGGTCAAAGCTGCAACTTCGAAGCCAGCTGAGCAGGTTCGTCCAAAATCCGAAAGCACCAAGAAAACTTCAAATCTTGCAATCCCCGTGAAAACTTCCAAACCCGAAAGGACCGTAAAAACTTCAAAACCGGTAAACCCCGAGAAAACTTCAAAACCTGTTAACCCCGAGAAAACTAAAACTGCTAAACCGGAAAGCAGCGTGGAAACTTCAAAGTCCGACAGCAAGTTATACAGCATACATGGCGGATATGATCAGGATGCAGAAGATTCAAAAGTTGGATTCAAACCATACAGCGGATCCAGACCACTCGACGCTCCTACTCCGGCAGTTGACTTCAATATCAGTAGTCGTCCCGACGACAAAGTACATTCTAAGAACAAAAAGAAACCGTCCGATAAACTAAATTATATAGAACGTTACAATATACACCGATCGTACAGCGAGCCTGAGTACGAGTTCGACGGACTTATTGAGAATGTAAAAGATTCCGGAGCCGAAACCAGTGCATCAAAACCAGTATCTAGCAGTCATATTTCAGATGCTAGGTTCCTTAGTGGCGGATATCTAAGTAGTTTTTATAACAATGCGATTGGTCCATCTGCAAAAAAACAAGACATCAAGAAGCAGTCGTAAGTATTGTTTAGATAATCACAGTAATTTTTTATAAATAAAATATTATATATAGATGAACCATCTCATGAATAAATTTTTACTTTAGGTTTAAAGAACCAGAGAATAAAGTTCTTTCAAACTAAAGTCAAAACTTCTTCATTTAGGTTTAAAGAACCTTATTCTTATGAGAATTAAATTCTTTCAACCTAAAGTCAAAACTTGTTCATGAGATGGTTCGTCTATACGCGTCAGTAGGTTTTTTTTAAGAATTTTAGTAAAGATGTTTTTAATTTACCAGTGTTCCCGTGGTCAAAGCTGAAAGTTCTAAGCCAGCGAAGCAGGTTCGTCCAAAACCCGAAACCAGCGTGAAATATACAAAACCTGCAATCACTGTGACAACTTCAAAATCCGAAAACCCAGTGAAAACTTCAAAACCCGCAATCCCTGTGAAAACTTCAAAACCCGGAAGCCCCGTGAAAACTTCAAAACCCGGAAGCCCCGTGAAAACTTCAAAACCCGAAACCTGCGTGGAAACTCCACAGCCCGATATTAACACATACAGCATACATGGCAGATATACTACGGGTGCAGAAGATTCAGAAGTAGGACCCAGCTTCTATAGTGGATCAGTCAGGGAGACTGACGTCGATACATTACCGCAACTTAGTCCTTCTATTGAAGCCTATTCTCTGCAACATCGCAACCTTCATCACGTATATGGCGGACCAAATCAGAACGAACAAGATTCAGAGCGTGGACCGAAACCGTACAGCGGATCAAGACCGCCCGGCGCTGCTTCTACCAGTGCCGCCAGTTATCTAAGTAGTTTATTTACCAGTGCGACTGCAGCAGGAGCGGCAACTGCAGGTCCAGCTGAAGGAAAGAAAGGCGCGAAGAAAAAGAACAAGTAAGTTTTTTCGGCTGCATTTTTTATGTCTATGACCTCGAAACTGTTTTCAGTTAAAAAACTAACTGCTTGGGAATATATTTCAAATCACAGCATTTTTTTAAATAAAATATTATATACGCGTCGTGTAGGCTGAAAGATTGAATCCTGTGCCTAAATCTCACGAGGAAAACAAAGTTCCTGTTTGCTTAAAGCAAGCAAGGAGGATGAATAGCAGATGATGAATTTTAACTCGACCTTATTTGAAAGAAACTTTTTTGTGTGAATTCTCAGACTACACGCGCCAAAACGTGTCACGTGATGTCAGGTCGCAATGCGTAACTATCTTTTTGATTGTCATTGGAATTTATGCCTTAATTTTATTGTACTAAAGTGAAATTGTCAATGCTTTGCGCGGGAATGAGAAAATCATGAAAACTCGGAAATACAACATTTTTCAGTTATGACACCTAGCTCGATCGAATTTTAACTCCCAAAAACCCCTACATAGCAAATTTCATCGTAATCTACAGCGCCATTTTCTAGAACTCAACACATATATCGTTACACCGTTACATAAAAACATACAGATATTTGATGGCACTCGGGCCAGGTCAAGCCTTCGAATGGTTCCTCGAATCCACCAATTAGCGATATACCTACCTAAACAAACAGGGTATTGACACACCTCGGACACTCCATAGAAATTTCGTAAAATAATCACCTAATGCTATTACTACTACATAACCAAATGATGTTTGTATACGTGCAAATGTGTGCGTAAACTTTGCTAGGGCTGGTGGCGCGGCAAATGCAGCGATATTAAGTATACGCGTCGTCACTCGTCAGGCGTTCAGCCCTATCTATTGATCCTTTAATCAATCCTTGACGCCAGGGGTGGCGTGCTGTATCTGAATCAGCGCGGGGAAGGGAGTGGCCGTTCTGTACGGAGTACTATTATCTCTTCTGTGGTATTGATGTAAAACAACACGAAGACATCCGAGTCAGGGGTGGTTATTTATTTATTCAACACTGATGCACTGGAGCATGGACTGACCGGGATGACGTGAAAGCACGTCCCTGTTATTTTAGGACAAACTGAACACGGATATTTGTAAACCAAACTACCTTTTAGCTACTCATCAATCAATACGTAAACCATCGCCCTGAATCTGACGTACTAAATCAACATCCTGTAAACGCGTTAGTAGGTGGATATCATTCAATGCTTATTTTATTTACCAGCGCTCCTGTGGTCAAAGCTGCAACTTCGAAGCCAGCTGAGCAGGTTCGTCCAAAATCCGAAAGCACCAAGAAAACTTCAAATCTTGCAATCCCCGTGAAAACTTCCAAACCCGAAAGGACCGTAAAAACTTCAAAACCGGTAAACCCCGAGAAAACTTCAAAACCTGTTAACCCCGAGAAAACTAAAACTGCTAAACCGGAAAGCAGCGTGGAAACTTCAAAGTCCGACAGCAAGTTATACAGCATACATGGCGGATATGATCAGGATGCAGAAGATTCAAAAGTTGGATTCAAACCATACAGCGGATCCAGACCACTCGACGCTCCTACTCCGGCAGTTGACTTCAATATCAGTAGTCGTCCCGACGACAAAGTACATTCTAAGAACAAAAAGAAACCGTCCGATAAACTAAATTATATAGAACGTTACAATATACACCGATCGTACAGCGAGCCTGAGTACGAGTTCGACGGACTTATTGAGAATGTAAAAGATTCCGGAGCCGAAACCAGTGCATCAAAACCAGTATCTAGCAGTCATATTTCAGATGCTAGGTTCCTTAGTGGCGGATATCTAAGTAGTTTTTATAACAATGCGATTGGTCCATCTGCAAAAAAACAAGACATCAAGAAGCAGTCGTAAGTATTGTTTAGATAATCACAGTAATTTTTTATAAATAAAATATTATATATAGATGAACCATCTCATGAATAAATTTTTACTTTAGGTTTAAAGAACCAGAGAATAAAGTTCTTTCAAACTAAAGTCAAAACTTCTTCATTTAGGTTTAAAGAACCTTATTCTTATGAGAATTAAATTCTTTCAACCTAAAGTCAAAACTTGTTCATGAGATGGTTCGTCTATACGCGTCAGTAGGTTTTTTTTTAAGAATTTTAGTAAAGATGTTTTTAATTTACCAGTGTTCCCGTGGTCAAAGCTGAAAGTTCTAAGCCAGCGAAGCAGGTTCGTCCAAAACCCGAAACCAGCGTGAAATATACAAAACCTGCAATCACTGTGACAACTTCAAAATCCGAAAACCCAGTGAAAACTTCAAAACCCGCAATCCCTGTGAAAACTTCAAAACCCGGAAGCCCCGTGAAAACTTCAAAACCCGGAAGCCCCGTGAAAACTTCAAAACCCGAAACCTGCGTGGAAACTCCACAGCCCGATATTAACACATACAGCATACATGGCAGATATACTACGGGTGCAGAAGATTCAGAAGTAGGACCCAGCTTCTATAGTGGATCAGTCAGGGAGACTGACGTCGATACATTACCGCAACTTAGTCCTTCTATTGAAGCCTATTCTCTGCAACATCGCAACCTTCATCACGTATATGGCGGACCAAATCAGAACGAACAAGATTCAGAGCGTGGACCGAAACCGTACAGCGGATCAAGACCGCCCGGCGCTGCTTCTACCAGTGCCGCCAGTTATCTAAGTAGTTTATTTACCAGTGCGACTGCAGCAGGAGCGGCAACTGCAGGTCCAGCTGAAGGAAAGAAAGGCGCGAAGAAAAAGAACAAGTAAGTTTTTTCGGCTGCATTTTTTATGTCTATGACCTCGAAACTGTTTTCAGTTAAAAAACTAACTGCTTGGGAATATATTTCAAATCACAGCATTTTTTTAAATAAAATATTATATACGCGTCGTGTAGGCTGAAAGATTGAATCCTGTGCCTAAATCTCACGAGGAAAACAAAGTTCCTGTTTGCTTAAAGCAAGCAAGGAGGATGAATAGCAGATGATGAATTTTAACTCGACCTTATTTGAAAGAAACTTTTTTGTGTGAATTCTCAGACTACACGCGCCAAAACGTGTCACGTCACGTGATATCAGGTCGCAATGCGTAACTATCTTTTTGATTGTCATTGGAATTTATGTCTTATTTTTATTGTACTAAAGTGAAATTGTCAATCCTATTGCGCGGGAATGAGAAAATCAATGAAAACTCGGAAATACAACATTTTTCAGTTATGACACCTAGCTCGATCGATTTTTAACCCCCAAAAACCCCTTTATTGCAAATTTCATCGTAAACTACAGCGCCATTTTCTAGAACTCAACACATATATCGTTACACCGTTACATAAATACATACAGATATTTGGTGGCGCTCGGGCCAGGTCAAGCCTTCGAATGGTTCCTCGGATCCACCAATTAGCGATATACCTACCTAAACAAAAAGGGTATTGACACACCTCGGACACTCCATAGAAAGCTCGTAAAATAATCACCTAATGCTATTACTACTACATAACCAAATGATGTTTGTATACGTGCAAATGTGTGCGTAAACTTTGCTAGGGCTGGTGGCGCGGCAAATGCAGTGATATTAAGTATACGCGTTGTCACTCGTCAGGCGTTCAGCCCTATCTATTGATCCTTTAACCAATCCTTGACGCCAGGGATGGCGTGCTGTATCTGAATCAGCGCGGGGAAGGGAGTGGCCGTTCTGTACGGAGTACTATTATCTCTTCTGTGGTATTGATGTAAAACAACACGAAGTCATCCGAGTCAGGGGTGGTTATTTATTTACTCAACACTAATGCACTGGAGCATGAACTGACCGGGAATGATGTGAAAGCACGTCCCTGTTATTTTAGGACAAACTGAACACGGATATTTGTAAACCAAACTACCTTTTAGCTACTCATCAATCAATACGTAAACCATCGCCCTGAATTTGACGTACTAAATGAACATCCTGTAAACGCGTTAGTAGGTGGATATAATTCAATGCTTATTTTATTTACCAGCGCTCCTGTGGTCAAAGCTGCAACTTCGAAGCCAGCTGAGCAGGTTCGTCCAAAATCCGAAAGCACCAAGAAAACTTCAAATCCTGCAATCCCCGTGAAAACTTCCAAACCCGAAAGGACCGTGAAAACTTCAAAACCGATAAACCAAGAGAAAACTTCAAAACCTGTTAACGCCGAGAAAACTAAAACTGCTAAACCGGAAAGCAGCGTGGAAACTTCAAAGTCCGACAGCAAGTTATACAGCATACATGGCGGATATGATCCGGATGCAGAAGATTCAAAAGTTGGATTCAAACCATACAGCGGATCCAGACCACTCGACGCTCCTACTCCGGCAGTTGACTTCAATATCAGTAGTCGTCCCGACGACAAAGTACATTCCAAGAACAAAAAGAAACCGTCCGATAAACTAAATTATATAGAACGTTACAATATACACCGATCGTACAGCGAGCCTGAGTACGAGTTTGACGGACTTATTGAGAATGTAAAAGATTCCGGAGCCGAAACCAGTGCATCAACACCAGTATCTAGCAGTCATATTGCAGATGCTGGGTTCCTTAGTGGCGGATATCTAAGTAGTTTTTATAACAATGTGATTGGCCCATCTGCAAAAAAACAAGACATCAAGAAGCAGTCGTAAGTATTTTTTAAATAATCACAGTATTTTTTTATAAATAAAATATGATATATAGATGAACCATCTCATGAATAAATTTTGACTTTAGGTTTAAAGAACCAGAGAATAAAGTTCTTTCAAACTAAAGTCAAAACTTCTTCATTTAGGTTTAAAGAACCTTATTCTTATGAGAATAAAGTTCTTTCAACCTAAAGTCAAAACTTGTTCATGAGATGGTTCGTCTATAAGCGTCAGTAGGTTTTTTTTTTTTAAGAATTTTAGTAAAGAAGTTTTTAATTTACCAGTGTTCCCGTGGTCAAAGCTGAAAGTTCTAAGCCAGTGAAGCAGGTTCGTCCAAAACCCGAAACCAGCGTGAAATATACAAAACCTGCAATCCCCGTGACAACTTCAAAATCCGAAAACCCAGTGAAAACTTCAAAACCCGCAATCCCTGTGAAAACTTCAAAACCCGGAAGCCCCGTGAAAACTTCAAAACCCGGAAGCCCCGTGATAACTTCAAAACCCGAAACCTGCGTGGAAACTCCACAGCCCGATATTAACACATACAGCATACATGGCAGATATACTACGGGTGCAGAAGATTCAGAAGTAGGACCCAGCTTCTACAGTGGATCAGTCAGGGAGACTGACGTCGATACATTACCGCAACTTAGTCCTTCTGTTGAAGCCTTTTCTCTGCAACATCGCAACCTTCATCACGTATATGGCGGACCAAATCAGAACGAACAAGATTCAGAGCGTGGACCGAAACCGTACAGCGGATCAAGACCGCCCGGCACTGCTCCTACCAGTGCCGCCAGTTATCTAAGTAGTTTATTTACCAGTGCGACTGCAGCAGGAGCGGCAACTGCAGGTCCAGCTGAAGGAAAGAAAGGCGCGAAGAAAAAGAACAAGTAAGTTTTTTCGGCTGCATTTTTTATGTCTATGACCTCGAAACTGTTTTCAGTTAAAAAACTAACTGCTTGGGAATATATTTCAAATCACAGCATTTTTTTAAATAAAATATTATATACGCGTCGTGTAGGCTGAAAGATTGAATTCTGTGCCTAAATCTCACGAGGAAAACAAAGTTCCTGTTTGCTTAAAGCAAGCAAGGAGGATGAATAGCAGATGATGAATTTTAACTCGACCTTATTTGAAAGAAACTTTTTTGTGTGAATTCTCAGACTACACGCGCCAAAACGTGTCACGTGATGTCAGGTCGCAAAGCGCAACTATCTTTTTGATTGCCATTGGAATTTATGCTTTATTTTTATTGTACTAAAGTGAAATTGTCAATCCTATTGCGCGGGAATGAGAAAATCATGAAAACTCGGAAATACAACATTTTTCAGTTATCACACCTAGCTCGATCGATTTTTAACCCCCAAAAACCCCTATATTGCAAATTTCATCGTAAACTACAGCGCCATTTTCTAGAACTCAACACATATATCGTTACACCGTTACATAAATACATACAGATATTTGGTGGCGCTCGGGCCAGGTCAAGCCTTCGAATGGTACCTCGGATCCACCAATTAGCGATATACCTACCTAAACAAACAGGGTATTGACACACCTCGGACACTCCATAGAAAGCTCGTAAAATAATCACCTAATGCTATTACTACTACATAACCAAATGATGTTTGTATACGTGCAAATGTGTGCGTAAACTTTGCTAGGGCTGGTGGCGCGGCAAATGCAGCGATATTAAGTATACGCGTCGTCACTCGTCAGGCGTTCAGCCCTATCTATTGATCCTTTAACCAATCCTTGACGCCAGGAGTGGCGTGCGGTATCTGAATCAGCGCGGGGAAGGGAGTGGCCGTTCTGTACGGAGTACTATTATCTCTTCTGTGGTATTGATGTAAAACAACACGAAGACATCCGAGTCAGGGGTGGTTATTTATTTACTCAACACTGATGCACTGGAGCATGGACTGACCGGGAATGACGTGAAAGCACGTCCCTTTTATTTTAGGCCAAACTGAACACGGATATTTGTAAACTAAACTACCTTTTAGCTACTCATCAATCAATACGTAAAACATCGCCCTGAATCTGACGTACTAAATCAACATCCTGTAAACGCGTTAGTAGGTGGATATCATTCAATGCTTATTTTATTTACCAGCGCTCCTGTGGTCAAAGCCGCAACTTCGAAACCAGCTGAGCAGGTTCGTCCAAAATCCGAAAGCACCAAGAAAACATCAAATCCTGCAATCCCCGTGAAAACTTCCAAACCCGAAAGGACCGTGAAAACTTCAAAACCGGTAAACCCCGAGAAAAAATCAAAACCTGTTAACCCCGAGAAAACTAAAACTGCTAAACCGGAAAGCAGCGTGGAAACTTCAAAGTCCGACAGCAAGTTATACAGCATACATGGCGGATATGATCCGGATGCAGAAGATTCAAAAGTTGGATTCAAACCATACAGCGGATCCAGACCACTCGACGCTCCTACTCCAGCAGTTGACTTCAATATCAGTAGTCGTCCCGACGACAAAGTACATTCCAAGAACAAAAAGAAACCGTCCGATAAACTAAATTATATAGAACGTTACAATATACACCGATCGTACAGCGAGCCTGAGTACGAGTTTGACGGTTTTATTGAGAATGTAAAAGATTCCGGAGCCGAAACCAGTGCATCAACACCAGTATCTAGCAGTCATATTGCAGATGCTGGGTTCCTTAGTGGCGGATATCTAAGTAGTTTTTATAACAATGTGATTGGCCCATCTGCAAAAAAACAAGACATCAAGAAGCAGTCGTAAGTATTTTTTAAATAATCACAGTATTTTTTTATAAATAAAATATTACATAAATATAGATGAACCATCTCATGAATAAATTTTGACTTTAGGTTTAAAGAACCAGAGAATAAAGTTCTTTCAAACTAAAGTCAAAACTTCTTCATTTAGGTTTAAAGAACCTTATTCTTATGAGAATAAAGTTCTTTCAACCTAAAGTCAAAAATTGTTCATGAGATGGTTCGTCTATACGCGTCAGTAGGTTTTTTTTTTAAGAATTTTAGTAAAGGATGTTTTCAATTTTCCAGTGTTCCCGTGGTCAAAGCTGAAAGTTCTAAGCCAGCGAAGCAGGTTCGTCCAAAACCCGAAACCAGCGTGAAATATACAAAACCTGCAATCACTGTGACAACTTCAAAATCCGAAAACCCAGTGAAAACTTCAAAACCCGCAATCCCTGTGAAAACTTCAAAACCCGGAAGCCCCGTGAAAACTTCAAAACCCGGAAGCCCCGTGAAAACTTCAAAACCCGAAACCTGCGTGGAAACTCCACAGCCCGATATTAACACATACAGCATACATGGCAGATATTCTACGGGTGCAGAACATTCAGAAGTAGGACCCAGCTTCTACAGTGGATCAGTCAGGGAGACTGACGTCGATACATTACCGCAACTTAGTCCTTCTGTTGAAGCCTATTCTCTGCAACATCGCAACCTTCATCACGTATATGGCGGACCAAATCAGAACGAACAAGATTCAGAGCGTGGACCGAAACCGTACAGCGGATCAAGACCGCCCGGCACTGCTCCTACCAGTGCCGCCAGTTATCTAAGTAGTTTATTTACCAGTGCGACTGCAGCAGGAGCGGCAACTGCAGGTCCAGCTGAAGGAAAGAAAGGCGCGAAGAAAAAGAACAAGTAAGTTTTTTCGGCTGCATTTTTTATGTCTATGACCTCGAAACTGTTTTCAGTTAAAAAACTAACTGCTTGGGAATATAATTCAAATCACAGCATTTTTTTAAATAAAATATTATATACGCGTCGTGTAGGCTGAAAGAATGAATCCTGTGCCTAAATCTCACGAGGAAAACCTCAGAACAATAACAAAGATCCTGTTTGCTTAAAGCAAGCAAGGAGGATGAATAGCAGATGATGAATTTTAACTCGACCTTATTTGAAAGAAACTTTTTTGTGTGAATTCTCAGACTACACGCGCCAAAACGTGTCACGTGATGTCAGGTCGCAATGCGTAACTATCTTTTTGATTGTCATTGGAATTTATGCCTTATTTTTATTGTACTAAATTGAAATTGTCAATCCTATTGCGCGGGTATGAGAAAATCATGAAAACTCGGAAATACAACATTTTTCAGTTATGTTATGACACCTAGCTTCCAAAAACCCCTATATTGCAAATTTCATCGTAAACTACAGCGCCATTTTCTAGAACTCAAGACATATATCGTTACACCGTTACATAAATACATACAGATATTTGGTGGCGCTCGGGCCAGGTCAAGCCTTCGAATGGTACCTTGGATCAACCAATTAGCGATATACCTACCTACCTAAACAAACAGGGTATTGACACACCTCGGACACTCCATAGAAACCTCGTAAAATAATCACCTAATGCTATTACTACTACATAACCAAATGATGTTTGTATACGTGCAAATGTGTGCGTAAACTTTGCTAGGGCTGGTGGCGCGGCAAATGCAG
Source organism: Argyresthia albistria (assembly GCA_963457715.1). Taxonomy (NCBI): domain Eukaryota; kingdom Metazoa; phylum Arthropoda; class Insecta; order Lepidoptera; family Argyresthiidae; genus Argyresthia; species Argyresthia albistria. The sequence goes on from OY735256.1 coordinate 4,338,615, forward strand.
CGATATTAAGTATACGCGTCGTCACTCGTCAGGCGTTCAGCCCTATCTATTGATCCTTTAACCAATCCTTGACGCCAGGGGTGGCGTGCGGTATCTGAATCAGCGCAGGGAAGGGAGTGGCCGTTCTGTACGGAGTACTATTATCTCTTCTGTGGTATTGATGTAAAACAACACGAAGACATTCGAGTCAGGGGTGGTTATTTATTTACTCAACACTGATGCACTGGAGCATGGACTGACCGGGAATGACGTGAAAGCACGTCCCTGTTATTTTAGGACAAACTGAACACGGATATTTGTAAACCAAACTACCTTTTTGCTACTCATCAATCAATACGTAAACCATCGCCCTGAATCTGACGTACTAAATCAACATCCTGTAAACGCGTTAGTAGGTGGATATCATTCAATGCTTATTTTATTTACCAGCGCTCCTGTGGTCAAAGCTGCAACTTCGAAGCCAGCTGAGCAGGTTCGTCCAAAATCCGAAAGCACCAAGAAAACTTCAAATCCTGCAATCCCCGTGAAAACTTCCAAACCCGAAAGGACCGTGAAAACTTCAAAACCGGTAAACCCTGAGAAAACTTCAAAACCTGTTAACGCCGAGAAAACTAAAACTGCTAAACCGGAAAGCAGCGTGGAAACTTCAAAGTCCGACAGCAAGTTATACAGCATACATGGCGGATATGATCCGGATGCAGAAGATTCAAAAGTTGGATTCAAACCATACAGCGGATCCAGACCACTCGACGCTCCTACTCCGGCAGTTGGCTTCAATATCAGTAGTCGTCCCGACGACAAAGTACATTCCAAGAACAAAAAGAAACCGTCCGATAAACTAAATTATATAGAACGTAACAATATACACCGATCGTACAGCGAGCCTGAGTACGAGTTTGACGGACTTATTGAGAATGTAAAAGATTCCGGAGCCGAAACCAGTGCATCAACACCAGTATCTAGCAGTCATATTGCAGATGCTGGGTTCCTTAGTGGCGGATATCTAAGTAGTTTTTATAACAATGTGATTGGCCCATCTGCAAAAAAACAAGACATCAAGAAGCAGTCGTAAGTATTTTTTAAATAATCACAGTATTTTTTTATAAATAAAATATTATATATAGATGAACCATCTCATGAATAAATTTTGACTTTAGGTTTAAAGAACCAGAGAATAAAGTTCTTTCAAACTAAAGTCAAAACTTCTTCATTTAGGTTTAAAGAACCTTATTCTTATGAGAATAAAGTTCTTTCAACCTAAAGTCAAATCTTGTTCATGAGATGGTTCGTCTATACGCGTCAGTAGGTTTTTTTTTTAAGAATTTTAGTAAAGAAGTTTTTAATTTACCAGTGTTCCCGTGGTCAAAGCTGAAAGTTCTAAGCCAGCGAAGCAGGTTCGTCCAAAACCCGAAACCAGCGTGAAATATACAAAACCTGCAATCCCCGTGACAACTTCAAAATCCGAAAACCCAGTGAAAACTTCAAAACCCGCAATCCCTGTGAAAACTTCAAAACCCGGAAGCCCCGTGAAAACTTCAAAACCCGGAAGCCCCGTGAAAACTTCAAAACCCGAAACCTGCGTGGAAACTCCACAGCCCGATATTAACACATACAGCATACATGGCAGACATACTGCGGTTGCAGAAGATTCAGAAGTAGGACCCAGCTCCTACAGTGGATCAGTCAGGGAGACTGACGTCGATACATTACCGCAACTTAGTCCTTCTGTTGAAGCCTATTCTCTGCAACATCGCAACCTTCATCACGTATATGGCGGACCAAATCAGAACGAACAAGATTCAGAGCGTGGACCGAAACCGTACAGCGGATCAAGACCGCCCGGCACTGCTCCTACCAGTGCCGCCAGTTATCTAAGTAGTTTATTTACCAGTGCGACTGCAGCAGGAGCGGCAACTGCAGGTCCAGCTGAAGGAAAGAAAGGCGCGAAGAAAAAGAACAAGTAAGTTTTTTCGGCTGCATTTTTTATGTCTATGACCTCGAAACTGTTTTCAGTTAAAAAACTAACTGCTTGGGAATATATTTCAAATCACAGCTTTTTTTTAAATAAAATATTATATACGCGTCGTGTAGGCTGAAAGACTGAATTCTGTGCCTAAATCTCACGAGGAAAACAAAGTTCCTGTTTGCTTAAAGCAAGCAAAGAGGATCAATAGCAGATGATGAATTTTAACTCGACCTTATTTGAAAGAAATTTTTTTGTGTGAATTCTCAGACTACACGCGCCAAAACGTGTCACGTGATGTCAGGTCGCAAAGCGTAACTATCTTTTTGATTGCCATTGGAATTTATGCTTTATTTTTATTGTACTAAAGTGAAATTGTCAATCCTATTGCGCGGGAATGAGAAAATCATGAAAACTCGGAAATACAACATTTTTCAGTTATCACACCTAGCTCGATCGATTTTTAACCCCCAAAAACCCCTATATTGCAAATTTCATCGTAAACTACAGCGCCATTTTCTAGAACTCAACACATATATCGTTACACCGTTACATAAATACATACAGATATTTGGTGGCGCTCGGGCCAGGTCAAGCCTTCGAATGGTACCTCGGATCCACCAATTAGCGATATACCTACCTACCTAAACAAACAGGGTATTGACACACCTCGGACACTCCATAGAAAGCTCGTAAAATAATCACCTAATGCTATTACTACTACATAACCAAATGATGTTTGTATACGTGCAAATGTGTGCGTAAACTTTGCTAGGGCTGGTGGCGCGGCAAATGCAGCGATATTAAGTATACGCGTCGTCACTCGTCAGGCGTTCAGCCCTATCTATTGATCCTTTAACCAATCCTTGACGCCAGGAGTGGCGTGCGGTATCTGAATCAGCGCAGGCAAGGGAGTGGCCGTTCTGTACGGAGTACTATTATCTCTTCTGTGGTATTGATGTAAAACAACACGAAGACATCCGAGTCAGGGGTGGTTATTTATTTACTCAACACTGATGCACTGGAGCATGGACTGACCGGGAACGACGTGAAAGCACGTCCCTGTTATTTTAGGCCAAACTGAACACGGATATTTGTAAACTAAACTACCTTTTAGCTACTCATCAATCAATACGTAAACCATCGCCCTGAGTCTGACGTAACTACTAAATCAACATCCTGTAAACGCGTTAGTAGGTGGATATCATTCAATGCTTATTTTATTTACCAGCGCTCCTGTGGTCAAAGCCGCAACTTCGAAACCAGCTGAGCAGGTTCGTCCAAAATCCGAAAGCACCAAGAAAACATCAAATCCTGCAATCCCCGTGAAAACTTCCAAACCCGAAAGGACCGTGAAAACTTCACAACCGGTAAACCCCGAGAAAACATCAAAACCTGTTAACCCCGAGAAAACTAAAACTGCTAAACCGGAAAGCAGCGTGGAAACTTCAAAGTCCGACAGCAAGTTATACAGCATACATGGCGGATATGATCCGGATGCAGAAGATTCAAAAGTTGGATTCAAACCATACAGCGGATCCAGACCACTCGACGCTCCTACTCCGGCAGTTGACTTCAATATCAGTAGTCGTCCCGACGACAAAGTACATTCCAAGAACAAAAAGAAACCGTCCGATAAACTAAATTATATAGAACGTTACAATATACACCGATCGTACAGCGAGCCTGAGTACGAGTTTGACGGACTTATTGAGAATGTAAAAGATTCCGGAGCCGAAACCAGTGCATCAACACCAGTATCTAACAGTCATATTGCAGATGCTGGGTTCCTTAGTGGCGGATATCTAAGTAGTTTTTATAACAATGCGATTGGTCCATCTACAAAAAAACAAGACATCAAGAAGCAGTCGTAAGTATTTTTTAGATAATCACAGTAATTTTTTATAAATAAAATATTATATATAGATGAACCATCTCATGAATAAATTTTGACTTTAGGTTTAAAGAACCAGAGAATAAAGTTTTTTCAAACTAAAGTCAAAACTTCTTCATTTAGGTTTAAAGAACCTTATTCTTATGAGAATAAAGTTCTTTCAACCTAAAGTCAAAACTTGTTCATGAAATGGTTCGTCTATACGCGTCAGAAGGTTTTTTTTTAAGAATTTTAGTAAAGATGTTTTTAATTTACCAGTGTTCCCGTGGTCAAAGCTGAAACTTCTAAGCCAGCGAAGCAGGTTCGTCCAAAACCCGAAACCAGCGTGAAATATACAAAACCTGCAATCCCTGTGACAACTTCAAAATCCGAAAAACCAGTGAAAACTTCAAAACCCGCAATCCCTGTGAAAACTTCAAAACCCGGAAGCCCCGTGAAAACTTCAAAACCCGAAACCTGCGTGGAAACTCCACAGCCCGATATTAACACATACAGCATACATGGCAGATATAATACGGGTGCAGAAGATTCAGAAGTAGAACCCAGCTTCTACAGTGGATCAGTCAGGGAGACTGACGTCGATACATTACCGCAACTTAGTCCTTCTATTGAAGCCTATTCTCTGCAACATCGCAACCTTCATCACGTATATGGCGGACCAAATCAGAATGAACAAGATTCAGAGCGTGGACCGAAACCGTACAGCGGATCGAGACCACCCGGCGCTGCTCCTACCAGTGCCGCCAGTTATCTAAGTAGTTTATTTACCAGTGCGACTGCAGCAGGAGCGGCAACTGCAGGTCCAGCTGAAGGAAAGAAAGGCGCGAAGAAAAAGAACAAGTAAGTTTTTTCGGCTGCATTTGTTATGTCTATGACCTCGAAACTGTTGTCAGTAAAAAAACTAATTGCTTGGGAATATATTTCAATTCAAATGTGAAAGCTAGGTACCTACTTTTGATTCAAACTTAAGGTTTTTTCGGTTACATGTTTTTATGAAGTTAAAGAATTTGATGGCAATTTGTTTTACCAGCGATGTGGCCGCCAAACCTACAAGTTCCAAGCCGGCAGCACAGGCTCGTCCTAAACCAGAAAGCAAGAATCTTGACGATAAACAGAACAAAATCAAACCGAAACCGTACAGCGGATCAAGACCGCCCGGCGCTGCTCCTACCAGTGCCGCCAGTTATCTAAGTAGTTTATTTACCAGTGCGACTGCAGCAGGAGCGGCAACTGCAGGTCCAGCTGAAGGAAAGAAAGGCGCGAAGAAAAAGAACAAGTAAGTTTTTTCGGCTGCATTTTTTATGTCTATGACCTCGAAACTGTTGTCAGTTAAAAAACTAACTGCTTGGGAATATATTTCAAATCACAGCATTTTTTTAAATAAAATATTATATACGCGTCGTGTAGGCTGGAAGATTGAATTCTGTGCCTAAATCTCACGAGGAAAACCTCAGAACAATAACAAAGTTCCTGTTTGCTTAAAGCAAGCAAGGAGGATGAATAGCAGATGATGAATTTTAACTCGACCTTATTTGAAAGAAACTTTTTTGTGTGAATTCTCAGACTACACGCGCCAAAACGTGTCACGTGATGTCAGGTCGCAATGCGTAACTATCTTTTTGATTGTCATTGGAATTTATGCCTTATTTTTATTGTACTAAAGTGAAATTGTCAATCCTATTGCGCGGGAATGAGAAAATCATGAAAACTCGGAAATACAACATTTTTCAGTTATGACACCTAGCTCGATCGATTTTTAACCCCCAAAACCCCTATATTGCAAATTTCATCGTAAACTACAGCGCCATTTTCTAGAACTCAAGACATATATATCGTTACACCGTTACATAAATACATACAGATATTTGGTGGCGCTCGGGCCAGGTCAAGCCTTCGAATGGTACCTTGGATCCACCAATTAGCGATATACCTACCTACCTAAACAAAAAGGGTATTGACACACCTCGGACACTCCATAGAAACCTCGTAAAATAATCACCTAATGCTATTACTACTACATAACCAAATGATGTTTGTATACGTGCAAATGTGTGCGTACACTTTGCTAGGGCTGGTGGCGCGGCAAATGCAGCGATATTAAGTATACGCGTCGTCACTCGTCAGGCGTTCAGCCCTATCTATTGATCCTTTAACCAATCCTTGACGCAAGGGGTGGCGTGCGGTATCTGAATCAGCGCAGGGAAGGGAGTGGCCGTTCTGTACGGAGTACTATTATCTCTTCTGTGGTATTGATGTAAAACAACACGAAGACATCCGAGTCAGTGGTGGTTATTTATTTACTCAACACTGATGCACTGGAGCATGGACTGACCGGGAATGACGTGAAAGCACGTCCCTGTTATTTTAGGACAAACTGAACACGGATATTTGTAAACCAAACTACCTTTTTGCTACTCATCAATCAATACGTAAACCATCGCCCTGAATCTGACGTACTTAATCAACATCCTGTAAACGCGTTAGTAGGTGGATATCATTCAATGCTAATTTTATTTACCAGCGCTCCTGTGGTCAAAGCTGCAACTTCGAAGCCAGCTGAGCAGGTTCGTCCAAAATCCGAAAGCACAAAGAAAACTTCAAATCCTGCAATCCCCGTGAAAACTTCCAAACCCGAAAGGACCGTGAAAACTTCAAAACCGGTAAACCCTGAGAAAACTTCAAAACCTGTTAACCCCGAGAAAACTAAAACTGCTAAACCGGAAAGCAGCGTGGAAACTTCAAAGTCCGACAGCAAGTTATACAGCATACATGGCGGATATGATCCGGATGCAGAAGATTCAAAAGTTGGATTCAAACCATACAGCGGATCCAGACCACTCGACGCTCCTACTCCGGCAGTTGGCTTCAATATCAGTAGTCGTCCCGACGACAAAGTACATTCCAAGAACAAAAAGAAACCGTCCGATAAACTAAATTACATAGAACGTTACAATATACACCGATCGTACAGCGAGCCTGAGTACGAGTTTGACGGACTTATTGAGAATGTAAAAGATTCCGGAGCCGAAACCAGTGCATCAACACCAGTATCTAGCAGTCATATTGCAGATGCTGGGTTCCTTAGTGGCGGATATCTAAGTAGTTTTTATAACAATGTGATTGGCCCATCTGCAAAAAAACAAGACATCAAGAAGCAGTCGTAAGTATTTTTTAAATAATCACAGTATTTTTTCATAAATAAAATATTATATATAGATGAACCATCTCATGAATAAATTTTGACTTTAGGTTTAAAGAACCAGAGAATAAAGTTCTTTCAAACTAAAGTCAAAACTTCTTCATTTAGGTTTAAAGAACCTTATTCTTATGAGAATAAAGTTCTTTCAACCTAAAGTCAAAACTTGTTCATGAGATGGTTCGTCTATACGCGTCAGTAGGTATTTTTAAGAATTTTAGTAAAGATGTTTTTAATTTACCAGTGTTCCCGTGGTCAAAGCTGAAAGTTCTAAGCCAGCGAAGCAGGTTCGTCCAAAACCCGAAACCAGCGTGAAATATACAAAACCTGCAATCCCCGTGACAACTTCAAAATCCGAAAACCCAGTGAAAACTTCAAAACCCGCAATCCCTGTGAAAACTTCAAAACCCGGAAGCCCCGTGAAAACTTCAAAACCCGGAAGCCCCGTGAAAACTTCAAAACCCGAAACCTGCGTGGAAACTCCACAGCCCGATATTAACACATACAGCATACATGGCAGATATACTACGGTTGCAGAAGATTCAGAAGTAGCACCCAGCTTCTACAGTGGATCAGTCAGGGAGACTGACGTCGATACATTACCGCTACTTAGTCCTTCTGTTGAAGCCTATTCTCTGCAACATCGCAACCTTCATCACGTATATGGCGGACCAAATCAGAACGAACAAGATTCAGAGCGTGGACCGAAACCGTACAGCGGATCAAGACCGCCCGGCACTGCTCCTACCAGTGCCGCCAGTTATCTAAGTAGTTTATTTACCAGTGCGACTGCAGCAGGAGCGGCAACTGCAGGTCCAGCTGAAGGAAAGAAAGGCGCGAAGAAAAAGAACAAGTAAGTTTTTTCGGCTGCATTTTTTATGTCTATGACCTCGAAACTGTTTTCAGTTAAAAAACTAACTGCTGGGGAATATATTTCAAATCACAGCATTTTTTTAAATAAAATATTATATACGCGTCGTGTAGGCTGAAAGATTGAATTCTGTGCCTAAATTAGTGTTGCCGATCGATAGGCCACTATCGATAGTCTATCGATAGTCTATCGATAGTTGAGGCAAAAGCAATAGTATCGATAGCTTTTTTATTGCAATATTATTGACACACAGCAATACTATCGATAGTATTGAACTTCAATATCGAAATCACTATCGATAGTATCGATAGTATTGCTACCGCCTATTGCAAGAACAATCAATACTATCGATACTATCGATAGTTTTAAACTATCGATAGTGACCTTAAATTCAATAGTATTGGTAAGATAATATATTCTTAGTAGTAGATTGGAATATAACATAACAATAATGTAATTATAATGAAACCTTGTTTGACGGTCAATTTCTTTTTAAACTGGCAGCATTAAATATTATTATATTCGCATCACATCAGTTACATCAACAACTCATATTCATAACCAATACTATTGAATTTAAGGTCACTATCGATAGTACAAAACTATCGATAGTATCGATACTATCGATAGTATCGTCTATTCCTGCAATAGTCAGTAGCAATACTATCGATACTATCGATAGTGGTTTCAATATTGAAATTCGATACTATCGATAGTATTGCTGTGTGTCAATAGTATTGTACTAAAACAGCTATCGATACTATCGATAGTATCGATTGCATCGATACTATCGATAGCCCTATCGATATTATAGATGATTTTCGAGGTCAACTATCGATTGTAAAACTATCGATAGTGCGACAACACTAGCCTAAATCTCACGAGGAAAACAAAGTTCCTGTTTGCTTAAAGCAAGCAAAGAGGATGAATAGCAGATGATGAATTTAAACTCGACCTTATTTGAAAGAAACTTTTTTGTGTGAATTCTCAGACTACACGCGCCAAAACGTGTCACGTGATGTCAGGTCGCAAAGCGTAACTATCTTTATGATTGCCATTGGAATTTATGCCTTATTTTTATTGTACTAAAGTGAAATTGTCAATCCTATTGCGCGGGAATGAGAAAATCATGAAAACTCGGAAATACAACATTTTTCAGTTATCACACCTAGCTCGATCGATTTTTAACCCCCAAAAACCCCTATATTGCAAATTTCATTGTAAACTACAGCGCCATTTTCTAGAACTCAACACATATATCGTTACACCGTTACATAAATACATACAGATATTTGGTGGCGCTCGGGCCAGGTCAAGCCTTCGAATGGTACCTCGGATCCACCATTAGCGATATACCTACCTACCTAAACAAACAGGGTATTGACACACCTCGGACACTCCATAGAAAGCTCGTAAAATAATCACCCAATGCTATTACTACTACATAACCAAATGATGTTTGTATACGTGCAAATGTGTGCGTAAACTTTGCTAGGGCTGGTGGCGCGGCAAATGCAGCGATATTAAGTATACGCGTCGTCACTCGTTAGGCGTTCAGCCCTATCTATTGATCCTTTAACCAATCCTTGACGCCAGGAGTGGCGTGCGGTATCTGAATCAGCGCGGGGAAGGGAGTGGCCGTTCTGTACGGAGTACTATTATCTCTTCTGTGGTATTGATGTAAAACAACACGAAGACATCCGAGTCAGGGGTGGTTATTTATTTACTCAACACTGATGCACTGGATCATGGACTGACCGGGAATGACGTGAAAGCACGTCCCTGTTATTTTAGGCCAAACTGAACACGGATATTTGTAAACTAAACTACCTTTTAGCTACTCATCAATCAATACGTAAACCATCGCCCTGAATCTGACCTACTAAATCAACATCCTGTACACGCGTTAGTAGGTGGATATCATTCAATGCTTATTTTATTTACCAGCGCTCCTGTGGTCAAAGCCGCAACTTCGAAACCAGCTGAGCAGGTTCGTCCAAAATCCGAAAGCACCAAGAAAACATCAAATCCTGCAATCCCCGTGAAAACTTCCAAACCCGAAAGGACCGTGAAAACTTCAAAACCGGTAAACCCCGAGAAAACATCAAAACCTGTTAACCTCGAGAAAACTAAAACTGCTAAACCGGAAAGCAGCGTGGAAACTTCAAAGTCCGACAGCAAGTTATACAGCATACATGGCGGATATGATCCGGATGCAGAAGATTCAAAAGTTGGATTCAAACCATACAGCGGATCCAGACCACTCGACGCTCCTACTCCGGCAGTTGACTTCAATATCAGTAGTCGTCCCGACGACAAAGTACATTCCAAGAACAAAAAGAAACCGTCCGATAAACTAAATTATATAGAACGTTACAATATACACCGATCGTACAGCGAGCCTGAGTACGAGTTTGACGGACTTATTGAGAATGTAAAAGATTTCGGAGCCGAAACCAGTGCATCAACACCAGTATCTAGCAGTCATATTGCAGATGCTGGGTTCCTTAGTGGCGGATATCTAAGTAGTTTTTATAACAATGTGATTGGCCCATCTGCAAAAAAACAAGACATCAAGAAGCAGTCGTAAGTATTTTTTAAATAATCACAGTAATTTTTTATAAATAAAATATTATATATAGATGAACCATCTCATGAATAAATTAAGAACCAGAGAATAAAGTTCTTTCAAACTAAAGTCAAAACTTCTTCATTTAGGTTTAAAGAACCTTATTCTTATGAGAATAAAGTTCTTTCAACCTAAAGTCAAAACTTGTTCATGAGATGGTTCGACTATACGCGTCAGTAGGTTTTTTTTAAGAATTTTAGTAAAGATGTTTTTAATTTACCAGTGTTCCCGTGGTCAAAGCTGAAAGTTCTAAGCCAGCGAAGCAGGTTCGTCCAAAACCCGAAACCAGCGTGAAATATACAAAACCTGCAATCCCCGTGACAACTTCAAAATCCGAAAACCCAGTGAAAACTTCAAAACCCGCAATCCCTGTGAAAACTTCAAAACCCGGAAGCCCAGAGAAAACTTCAAAACCCGGAAGCCCCGTGAAAACTTCAAAACCCGAAACCTGCGTGGAAACTCCACAGCCCGATATTAACACATACAGCATACATGGCAGATATACTACGGGTGCAGAAGATTCAGAAGTAGGACCCAGCTTCTACAGTGGATCAGTCAGGGAGACTGACGTCGATACATTACAGCAACTTAGTCCTTCTGTTGAAGCCTATTCTCTGCAACATCGCAACCTTCATCACGTATATGGCGGACCAAATCAGAACGAACAAGATTCAGAGCGTGGACCGAAACCGTACAGCGGATCAAGACCGCCCGGCACTGCTCCTACCAGTGCCGCCAGTTATCTAAGTAGTTTATTTACCAGTGCGACTGCAGCAGGAGCGGCAACTGCAGGTCCAGCTGAAGGAAAGAAAGGCGCGAAGAAAAAGAACAAGTAAGTTTTTTCGGCTGCATTTTTTATGTCTATGACCTCGAAACTGTTTTCAGTTAAAAAACTAACTGCTTGGGAATATATTTCAAATCACAGCATTTTTTAAATAAAATATTTTAAACGCGTCGTGTAGGCTGAAAGATTGAATTCTGTGCCTAAATCTCACGAGGAAAACAAAGTTCCTGTTTGCTTAAAGCAAGCAAAGAGGATCAATAGCAGATGATGAATTTTAACTCGACCTTATTTGAAAGAAACTTTTTTGTGTGAATTCTCAGACTACACGCGCCAAAACGTGTCACGTGATGTCAGGTCGCAAAGCGTAACTATCTTTTTGATTGCCATTGGAATTTATGCTTTATTTTTATTGTACTAAAGTGAAATTGTCAATCCTATTGCGCGGGAATGAGAAAATCATGAAAACTCGGAAATACAACATTTTTCAGTTATGACACCTAGCTCGATCGATTTTTAACCCCCAAAAAACCCCTATATTGCAAATTTCATCGTAAGCTACAGCGCCATTTTCAACCGACTTCAAAAAAACCGGCCAAGTGCGAGTCAGACTCGCGCACGAAGGGTTCCGTACCATTATCTATATAATTGGAACAAAAAGTAAACTTTAGAAAAAACCGACTTCCACAAACCCTATTTGATTAGATTGAGTTTAATACAAACTGTAACCCCTTATCCCCCCCCCAGGGGAAATAATTTTGTCAAATCCCATATCAGTGCTACCCCACGCTACTAAGGAACCCCTGTACAAAGTTTCATGGCTCTAGGTCCATCGGTTTAGGCTATGCGTTGCCTGCCCGTCAGCCACGCATTGTATTTGTACCTAGTATTGAGCAGATCTGGTGGCCATATGTGGTCTTCTTCAGCAGTTCCGCATCACAATATTATGCTTACCATGTGCATTTGCACGAGTTATTATGAAAAACACAAAAATCACTATAGGTCTAATCGGTCTAATTTTCCAAATCGGTCCATCCGTTTAGGCGCTATCGAGGCACATACATAAAAATAAAAATAAAAAAAAACAAACATCCGGACGAATTGTAAACCTCCTCCTTTGGGAAGTCGGTTAAAAAAACCGCAAAAAAACACGTTAATTGTATGGGAGCCCCCTTTATATTAAATTTATTTTGTTTTTAGTATTTGTTGTTATAGCGGGAACAGAAATACGTCATCTGTGAAAATATCAACTGTCTAGCTACCACGGTTCATGAGATACGGCCTGGTGACAGACAGACGGACGGACGGATATCTTGAGATTTTAAGGTACTTTCCCTCCAGGGCCCATTCGTTTGTTCCACCCTGTATATGTGTGATCTGTAACTGTATTTTTCATGAAATACCCAAAAAGTTTTGTTTAAATTATCATCTTATGTCAGAATAACTTTGTAGCTAGTTGAAAAATAACATTTGAATTGATTCAAAGCTTGCCGCGCTTTTAGGGCCTTTAGTACCTACTAAACGCCGCCGTAAGCAGCACTGTCTACAACCTACTGGAAAACGTGAGACACCCATCTACAATTTCCGTACAATGAGGTTCACTCACTCATTATGTCAATGTCATGCAGACTGCAAAACATCATTTCAACGCACCAAAGAGTATTTAATTAAAACATCACTGGCAGCCAAACTTGAAGTGGCCAAAAGGAAAAAAATAATTTCTGTGCTCTGAGATTTGTATGAAAACAAAAGTAATTAAAAACTATTAATTTTATAATTATTTTCTAAAAGTTCTACATAATAAATAGAGACGTCGTAATTCATCAATTAATATTTAAAGTCTTTGTAGAAGTCCGGGGACGACATTGCCATATCATTTAAATTTAGTTTCATTAAAAGAAGGCTTACCTACCAAAACAAAATGGCCTTGGTATAAACTTTTCAAGCGTGTTGTGAAGACGTATCTTGTACCGAGACCACTTTCAATTTGTAATATCTCTCGTATTTCAGTATTTGTGGTTGGTGCGGCAACAGATATACACATTCTGTGAAAATTTCAGCTTTCTAGCTATTACGGTTCGTGCAGGCGGACCCGGTGACAGACGGACGGACGGACGGACGGACGGACGGACAGCGAAGTCTCAGTAATAGGGTCCCGTTTGGCACCCTTCGGGTACGGAACCCTAAAAAAGAGGAGGTTCTCAATTCGACCCGTATGTTTTTTTTATTTTTTTTTCTATGTTTGTTACGCGATAACTCCGCCAATTATGAACCGATTTGAACAAATCTTTTTTCGGCGTATAGGTAATAACTCAAGGGTGGTCCCATTGACACCAGGTCAGGATCTGATGATGGGTTCCTGGAGAAATCGAGAGAACTCTTCAAATATTATAGGCAGACCTATAGTGATTTTTGTGTTTTTCATAATAACTCGTGCAAATGCACATAGCATAATATTGTGATGCGGAACTGCTGATGAAGACCACATATGGCCACCAGATCTGCTCAATACTAGGTACAAATACAATGCGTGGCTGACGGGCAGGCAACGCATAGCCTAAACCGGTGGACCTAGAGCCATGAAACTTTGTACAGGGGTTCCTTAGTCGCGTGGGGTAGCACTGATATAGGATTTGACAAAATTAATTCCCCAAGGGGGGGGGGGGGGGATAAGGGGTTACAGTTAGTATTAAACTCAATCTAATCAAATAGGGTTTGTGGAAGTCGGTTTTTTCTAAAGTTTACTTTTTGTTTCAATTATCTAGAACTCAACACATATATCGTTACACCGTTACATAAATACATACAGATATTTGGTGGCGCTCGGGCCAGGTCAAGCCTTCGAATGGTACCTCGGATCCACCAATTAGCGATATACCTACCTATAACCTACCTAAACAAACAGGGTATTGACACACCTCGGACACTCCATAGAAAGCTCGTAAAATAATCACCTAACCATCAAAATAATTACTACTACATAACCAAATGATGTTTGTATACGTGCAAATGTGTGCGTAAACTTTGCTAGGGCTGGTGGCGCGGCAAATGCAGCGATATTAAGTATACGCGTCGTCACTCGTCAGGCCTTCAGCCCTATCTATTGATCCTTTAACCAATCCTTGACGCCAGGGGTGGCGTGCGGTATCTGAATCAGCGCGGGGAAGGGAGTGGCCGTTCTGTACGGAGTACTATTATCTCTTCTGTGGTATTGATGTAAAACAACACGAATACATCCGAGTCAGGGGTGGTTATTTATTTACTCAATACTAATGCACTGGAGCATGAACTGACCGGGAATGACGTGAAAGCACGTCCCTGTTATTTTAGGACAAACTGAACACGGATATTTGTAAACCAAACTACCTTTTAGCTACTCATCAATCAATACGTAAACCATCGCCCTGAATCTGACGTACTAAATCAACATCCTGTAAACGCGTTAGTAGGTGGATATCATTCAATGCTTATTTTATTTACCAGCGCTCCTGTGGTCAAAGCTGCAACTTCGAAGCCAGCTGAGCAGGTTCGTCCAAAATCCGAAAGCACCAAGAAAACTTCAAATCCTGCAATCCCCGTGAAAACTTCCAAACCCGAAAGGACCGTGAAAACTTCAAAACCGGTAAACCCTGAGAAAACTTCAAAACCTGTTAACCCCGAGAAAACTAAAACTGCTAAACCGGAAAGCAGCGTGGAAACTTCAAAGTTCGACAGCAAGTTATACAGCATACATGGCGGATATGATCAGGATGCAGAAGATTCAAAAGTTGGATTCAAACCATACAGCGGATCCAGACCACTCGACGCTCCTACTCCGGCAGTTGACTTCAATATCAGTAGTCGTCCCGACGACCATGTACATTCCAAGAACAAAAAGAAACCGTCCGATAAACTAAATTATATAGAACGTTACAATATACACCGATCTTACAGCGAGCCTGAGTACGAGTTTGACGGACTTATTGAGAATGTAAAAGATTCCGGAGCCGAAACCAGTGCATCAACACCAGTATCTAGCAGTCATATTGCAGATGCTGGGTTCCTTAGTGGCGGATATCTAAGTAGTTTTTATAACAATGTGATTGGCCCATCTGCAAAAAAACAAGACATCAAGAAGCAGTCGTAAGTATTTTTTAAATAATCACAGTATTTTTTTATAAATAAAATATTATATATAGATGAACCATCTCATGAATAAATTTTGACTTTAGGTTTAAAGAACCAGAGAATAAAGTTCTTTCAAACTAAAGTCAAAATTTCTTCATTTAGGTTTAAAGAACCTTATTCTTATGAGAATAAAGTTCTTTCAACCTAAAGTCAAAACTTGTTCATGAGATGGTTCGTCTATACGCGTCAGTAGGTTTTTTTTTTAAGAATTTTAGTAAAGAAGTTTTTAATTTACCAGTGTTCCCGTGGTCAAAGCTGAAAGTTCTAAGCCAGCGAAGCAGGTTCGTCCAAAACCCGAAACCAGCGTGAAATATACAAAACCTGCAATCCCCGTGACAACTTCAAAATCCGAAAACCCAGTGAAAACTTCAAAACCCGCAATCCCTGTGAAAACTTCAAAACCCGGAAGCCCCGTGAAAACTTCAAAACCCGGAAGCCCCGTGAAAACTTCAAAACCCGAAACCTGCGTGGAATCTCCACAGCCCGATATTAACACATACAGCATACATGGCAGATATACTACGGGTGCAGAAGATTCAGAAGTAGGACCCAGCTTCTACAGTGGATCAGTCAGGGAGACTGACGTCGATACATTACCGCAACTTAGTCCTTCTGTTGAAGCCTATTCTCTGCAACATCGCAACCTTTATCACGTATATGGCGGACCAAATCAGAACGAACAAGATTCAGAGCGTGGACCGAAACCGTACAGCGGATCAATACCGCCCGGCACTGCTCCTACCAGTGCCGCCAGTTATCTAAGTAGTTTATTTACCAGTGCCACTGCAGCAGGAGCGACAACTGCAGGTCCAGCTGAAGGAAAGAAAGGCGCGAAGAAAAAGAACAAGTAAGTTTTTTCGGCTGCATTTTTTATGTCTATGACCTCGAAACTGTTTTCAGTTAAAAAAACTAACTGTTTGGGAATATATTTCAAATCACAGCATTTTTTTAAATAAAATATTATATACGCGTCGTGTAGGCTGAAAGATTGAATTCTGTGCCTAAATCTCACGAGGAAAACAAAGTTCCTGTTTGCTTAAAGCAAGCAAAGAAGATCAATAGCAGATGATGAATTTTAACTCGACCTTATTTGAAAGAAACTTTTTTGTGTGAATTCTCAGACTACACGCGCCAAAACGTGTCACGTGATGTCAGGTCGCAAAGCGTAACTATCTTTTTGATTGCCATTGGAATTTATGCTTTATTTTTATTGTACTAAAGTGAAATTGTCAATCCTATTGCGCGGGAATGAGAAAATCATGAAAACTCGGAAATACAACATTTTTCAGTTATCTATCACACCTAGCTCGATCGATTTTTAACCCCCAAAAACCCCTATATTGCAAATTTCATTGTAAACTACAGCGCCATTTTCTAGAACTCAACACATATATCGTTACACCGTTACATAAATACATACAGATATTTGGTGGCGCTCGGGCCAGGTCAAGCCTTCGAATGGTACCTCGGATCCACCAATTAGCGATATACCTACCTACCTAAACAAACAGGGTATTGACACACCTCGGACACTCCATAGAAACCTCGTAAAATAATCACCTAATGCTATTACTACTACATAACCAAATGATGTTTGTATACGTGCAAATGTGTGCGTAAACTTTGCTAGGGCTGGTGGCGCGGCAAATGCAGCGATATTAAGTATACGCGTCGTCACTCGTTAGGCGTTCAGCCCTATCTTTTGATCCTTTAACCAATCCTTGACGCCAGGAGTGGCGTGCGGTATCTGAATCAGCGCGGGGAAGGGAGTGGCCGTTCTGTACGGAGTACTATTATCTCTTCTGTGGTATTGATGTAAAACAACACGAAGACATCCGAGTCAGGGGTGGTTATTTATTTACTCAACACTGATGCACTGGATCATGGACTGACCGGGAATGACGTGAAAGCACGTCCCTGTTATTTTAGGCCAAACTGAACACGGATATTTGTAAACTAAACTACCTTTTAGCTACTCATCAATCAATACGTAAACCATCGCCCTGAATCTGACGTACTAAATCAACATCCTGTACACGCGTTAGTAGGTGGATATCATTCAATGCTTATTTTATTTACCAGCGCTCCTGTGGTCAAAGCCGCAACTTCGAAACCAGCTGAGCAGGTTCGTCCAAAATCCGAAAGCACCAAGAAAACATCAAATCCTGCAATCCCCGTGAAAACTTCCAAACCCGAAAGGACCGTGAAAACTTCAAAACCGGTAAACCCCGAGAAAACATCAAAACCTGTTAACCCCGAGAAAACTAAAACTGCTAAACCGGAAAGCAGCGTGGAAACTTCAAAGTCCGACAGCAAGTTATACAGCATACATGGCGGATATGATCCGGATGCAGAAGATTCAAAAGTTGGATTCAAACCATACAGCGGATCCAGACCACTCGACGCTCCTACTCCGGCAGTTGACTTCAATATCAGTAGTCGTCCCGACGACAAAGTACATTCCAAGAACAAAAAGAAACCGTCCGATAAACTAAATTATATAGAACGTTACAATATACACCGATCGTACAGCGAGCCTGAGTACGAGTTTGACGGACTTATTGAGAATGTAAAAGATTCCGGAGCCGAAACCAGTGCATCAACACCAGTATCTAGCAGTCATATTGCAGATGCTGGGTTCCTTAGTGGCGGATATCTAAGTAGTTTTTATAACAATGTGATTGGCCCATCTGCAAAAAAACAAGACATCAAGAAGCAGTCGTAAGTATTTTTTAAATAATCACAGTATTTTTTTATAAATAAAATATTATATATAGATGAACCATCTCATGAATAAATTTTGACTTTAGGTTTAAAGAACCAGAGAATAAAGTTCTTTCAAACTAAAGTCAAAACTTCTTCATTTAGGTTTAAAGAACCTTATTCTTATGAGAATAAAGTTCTTTCAACCTAAAGTCAAAACTTGTTCATGAGATGGTTCGTCTATACGCGTCAGTAAGTTTTTTTAAGAATTTTAGTAAAGATGTTTTTAATTTACCAGTGTTCCCGTGGTCAAAGCTGAAAGTTCTAAGCCAGCGAAGCAGGTTCGTCCAAAACCCGAAACCAGCGTGAAATATACAAAACCTGCAATCCCCGTGACAACTTCAAAATCCGAAAACCCAGTGAAAACTTCAAAACCCGCAATCCCTGTGAAAACTTCAAAACCCGGAAGCCCCGTGAAAACTTCAAAACCCGGAAGCCCCGTGAAAAGTTCAAAACCCGAAACCTGCGTGGAAACTCCACAGCCCGATATTAACACATACAGCATACATGGCAGATATACTACGGGTGCAGAAGATTCAGAAGTAGGACCCAGCTTCTACAGTGGATCAGTCAGGGAGACTGACGTCGATACATTACCGCAACTTAGTCCTTCTGTTGAAGCCTATTCTCTGCAACATCGCAACCTTCATCACGTATATGGCGGACCAAATCAGAACGAACAAGATTCAGAGCGTGGACCGAAACCGTACAGCGGATCAAGACCGCCCGGCACTGCTCCTACCAGTGCCGCCAGTTATCTAAGTAGTTTATTTACCGGTGCGACTGCAGCAGGAGCGGCAACTGCAGGTCCAGCTGAAGGAAAGAAAGGCGCGAAGAAAAAGAACAAGTAAGTTTTTTCGGCTGCATTTTTTATGTCTATGACCTCGAAACTGTTTTCATTAAAAAAACTAATTGCTTGGGAATATATTTCAATTCAAATGTGAAAGTTAGGTACCTACTTTTGATTAAAACTTAAGGTTTTTTCGGTTACATGTTTTTATGAAGTTAAAGAATTTGATGGCAATTTGTTTTACCAGCGATGTGGCCGCCAAACCTACAAGTTCCAAGCCGGCAGCACAGGCTCGTCCTAAACCAGAAAGCAAGAATCTTGACGATAAACAGAACAAAATCAAACCGAAACCGTACAGCGGATCAAGACCGCCCGGCGCTGCTCCTACCAGTCCCGCCAGTTATCTAAGTAGTTTATTTACCAGTGCGACTGCAGCAGGAGCGGCAACTGCAGGTCCAGCTGAAGGAAAGAAAGGCGCGAAGAAAAAGAACAAGTAAGTTTTTTCGGCAGCATTTTTTATGTCTATGACCTCGAAACTGTTGTCAGTTAAAAAACTAACTGCTTGGGAATATATTTCAAATCACAGCATTTTTTTAAATAAAATATTATATACGCGTCGTGTAGGCTGAAAGATTGAATTCTGTGCCTAAATCTCACGAGGAAAACCTCAGAACAATAACAAAGTTCCTGTTTGCTTAAAGCAAGCAAGGAGGTTCAATAGCAGATGATGAATTTTAACTCGACCTTATTTGAAAGAAACTTTTTTGTGTGAATTCTCAGACTACACGCGCCAAAACGTGTCACGTGATGTCAGGTCGCAATGCGTAACTATCTTTTTGATTGTCATTGGAATTTATGCCTTATTTTTATTGTACTAAAGTGAAATTGTCAATCCTATTGCGCGGGAATGAGAAAATCATGAAAACTCGGAAATACAAAATTTTTCAGTTATGACACCTAGCTCGATCGATTTTTAACCCCCAAAAACCCCTATATTGCAAATTTCATCGTAAACTACGGCGCCATTTTCTAGAACTCAAGACATATATATCGTTACACCGTTACATAAATACATACAGATATTTGGTGGCGCTCGGGCCAGGTCAAGCCTTCGAATGGTACCTTGGATCCACCAATTAGCGATATACCTACCTACCTAAACAAACAGGGTATTGACACACCTCGGACACTCCATAGAAACCTCGTAAAATAATCACCTAATGCTATTACTACTACATAACCAAATGATGTTTGTATACGTGCAAATGTGTGCGTAAACTTTGCTAGGGCTGGTGGCGCGGCAAATGCAGCGATATTAAGTATACGCGTCGTCACTCGTCAGGCGTTCAGCCCTATCTATTGATCCTTTAACCAATCCTTGACGCCAGGGGTGGCGTGCGGTATCTGAATCAGCGCAGGGAAGGGAGTGGCCGTTCTGTACGGAGTACTATTATCTCTTCTGTGGTATTGATGTAAAACAACACGAAGACATCCGAGTCAGGGGTGGTTATTTATTTACTCAACACTGGTGCACTGGAGCATAGACTGACCGGGAATGACGTGAAAGCACGTCCCTGTTATTTTAGGCCAAACTGAACACGGATATTTGTAAACTAAACTACCTTTTAGCTACTCATCAATCAATACGTAAACCATCGCCCTGAATCTGACGTACTAAATCAACATCCTGTAAACGCGTTAGTAGGTGGATATCATTCAATGCTTATTTTATTTACCAGCGCTCCTGTGGTCAAAGCTGCAACTTCGAAGCCAGCTGAGCAGGTTCGTCCAAAATCCGAAAGCACCAAGAAAACTTCAAATCCTGCAATCCCCGTGAAAACTTCCAAACCCGAAAGGACCGTGAAAACTTCAAAACCGGTAAACCCTGAGAAAACTTCAAAACCTGTTAACCCCGAGAAAACTAAAACTGCTAAACCGGAAAGCAGCGTGGAAACTTCAAAGTTCGACAGCAAGTTATACAGCATACATGGCGGATATGATCCGGATGCAGAAGATTCAAAAGTTGGATTCAAACCATACAGTAGATCCAGACCACTCGACGCTCCTACTCCGGCAGTTGGCTTCAATATCAGTAGTCGTCCCGACGACAAAGTACATTCCAAGAACAAAAAGAAACCGTCCGATAAACTAAATTATATAGAACGTTACAATATACACCGATCGTACAGCGAGCCTGAGTACGAGTTTGACGGACTTATTGAGAATGTAAAAGATTCCGGAGCCGAAACCAGTGCATCAACACCAGTATCTAGCAGTCATATTGCAGATGCTGGGTTCCTTAGTGGCGGATATCTAAGTAGTTTTTATAACAATGTGATTGGCCCATCTGCAAAAAAACAAGACATCAAGAAGCAGTCGTAAGTATTTTTAAATAATCACAGTAATTTTTTATAAATAAAATATTATATATAGATGAACCATCTCATGAATAAATTTTGACTTTAGGTTTAAAGAACCAGAGAATAAAGTTCTTTCAAACTAAAGTCAAAACTTCTTCATTTAGGTTTAAAGAACCTTATTCTTATGAGAATAAAGTTCTTTCAACCTAAAGTCAAAACTTGTTCATGAGATGGTTCGTCTATACGCGTCAGTAGGTTTTTTTTAAGAATTTTAGTAAAGATGTTTTTAATTTACCAGTGTTCCCGTGGTCAAAGCTGAAAGTTCTAAGCCAGCGAAGCAGGTTCGTCCAAAACCCGAAACCAGCGTGAAATATACAAAACCTGCAATCCCCGTGACAACTTCAAAATCCGAAAACCCAGTGAAAACTTCAAAATCCGAAAACCCAGTGAAAACTTCAAAACCCGCAATCCCTGTGAAAACTTCAAAACCCGGAAGCCCCGTGAAAAGTTCAAAACCCGAAACCTGCGTGGAAACTCCACAGCCCGATATTAACACATACAGCATACATGGCAGATATAATACGGGTGCAGAAGATTCAGAAGTAGGACCCAGCTTCTACAGTGGATCAGTCAGGGAGACTGACGTCGATACATTACCGCAACTTAGTCCTTCTGTTGAAGCCTATTCTCTGCAACATCGCAACATTCATCACGTATATGGCGGACCAAATCAGAATGAACAAGATTCAGAGCGTGGACCGAAACCGTACAGCGGATCGAGACCACCCGGCACTGCTCCTACCAGTGCCGCCAGTTATCTAAGTAGTTTATTTACCAGTGCGACTGCAGCAGGAGCGGCAACTGCAGGTCCAGCTGAAGGAAAGAAAGGCGCGAAGAAAAAGAACAAGTAAGTTTTTTCGGCTGCATTTTTATGTCTATGACCTCGAAACTGTTGTCAGTAAAAAAACTAATTGCTTGGGAATATATTTCAATTCAAATGTGAAAGCTAGGTACCTACTTTTGATTAAAACTTAAGGTTTTTTCGGTTACATATTTTTATGAAGTTAAAAAATTTGATGGCAATTTGTTTTACCAGCGATGTGGCCGCCAAACCTACAAGTTCCAAGCCGGCAGCACAGGCTCGTCCTAAAACAGAAAGCAAGAATCTTGACGATAAACAGAACAAAATCAAACCGAAACCGTACAGCGGATCAAGACCGCCCGGCGCTGCTCCTACCAGTGCCGCCAGTTATCTAAGTAGTTTATTTACCAGTGCGACTGCAGCAGGAGCGGCAACTGCAGGTCCAGCCGAAGGAAAGAAAGGCGCAAAGAAAAAGAACAAGTAAGTTTTTTCGGCTGCATTTTTTATGTCTATGACCTCGAAACTGTTGTCAGTTAAAAAACTAACTGCTTGGGAATATATTTCAATTCAAATGTGAAAGCTAGGTACCTACTTTTGATTAAAACTTAAGGTTTTTTCGGTTACATGTTTTTATGAAGTTAAAGAATTTGATGGCAATTTGTGTTACCAGCGATGTGGCCGCCAAACCTACAAGTTCCAAGCCGGCAGCACAGGCTCGTCCTAAACCAGAAAGCAAGAATCTTGACGATAAACAGAACAAAATCAAACCGACAGATAAATCAAGTTATATTCCAGTTGCTTCATATTTAAGTAGTTTGTATAGCAAAGCAGTCGGTCAATCTGCAAGTTATCAAGAAGACAAGAAAAATCAGCAGTCGTAAGTTTTTACCCTTTTTACCCTCTAAGTACTAGGTCTAGCTGATGAAATAGTAGCATCGCCGACACTGACTTCAACTGTTCATACTATGTACCTATATTGACTTCATATCTACCTGTACTGACTTTAAATCTATTTACATTGGTTCTTTTTAGGGTCAGCGCTGACTTCTTAGGAATTCGGAGTCAGTCACTGATCAGTCCTCATGCATGAACGCTTGAGTTCATGGCTTGAACTGAACCCAAATAAATAATAAGTAAAAAATATTTTTTAAAACAAAACTTTTATTTAAACGTCCTAAAAAATAAAATAAAATTTCAATTCAATCAAATGCATCATTTTACTACCTTACACAGTGAATGAAATTACACAATTTTTACGATTTAAAAGCTTGTTGCGAGACTTACTTGTGAAGATTTAATTAGGTAGAGAATTCACTTTCACAAAAATCTAATCTAGACCTAGAGTAGGTACTTGTCAAGTCAAGACTAATCAAACCTGTCTAAACTTGATAGAGTTGCGTTCTTTGGTAATCGATTTCCCATGGTCACCTTCCGGCTCCATCAGCCCCTGGACCTCATCCGGGACCAACTTAATTGACAAGACGAATCAAATGAGCCCAAACTCGAAAGGGTTGCGTCATTTGGTACCTAACAGGGTCCCCATGACCACCTTCCGGCATCAAATCAGCTCCAAGTCATATTCTAGGACGAAAGTATTTGTCAAGACGAATCGAACGAGCCCAAACATGATGGGGTTGCGTCGTTTTATTACAGAGTTCCCCTGGCCACCGTCCGGCTCCAGCATCAGATCAGCTCCATGTCATAAAAATATTTTTGGGCCAAAGTATTCATCGAGATGAATCGAACGATCCCAAACATGGTGGGGTTCTCATTTTATTACAGAGTTGCCCTGGCCACCTTCCGACTGCAGTATCAGATCAGCTCCATGTCTTAAAAAAATATTCTCGGGTCAAAGTATTTGTCAAGACAAATGAAACAAGCCCAAATTCGACGGGCTTGCGATGTTTACTGACAGAGTTCCCATGGCCGTCTTCCGTCTCCATCATCAGATCAGCTCCAAGTCAGAAAAATATTGCATTGTCATCCAACTTACATACGTATGCAAAAAATCTGCTCAATCGGATAACGGGAAGTGGGTCAAATTCAAGCCGACAAATTTGACGCGAACATACATACATCCTACTACATACATACAATACAGTGCAAGTTAAATAAAAGCTTTTAGAAAGGAATGGGGTCGACGGGAGAAGAGGTTTTTTCGGTTGAATTTAAGGGCGGGCCTTAGGCAATCAGAACTTAGAATTTCATCCTTAACTTATTTTTAGAGGATATTAAATAAAAAAAGTTTAAAGCCAAGCTAAGCAAGTCTATCTGAGGAAAATACTGTGCCATTTTTACAATAATTAGATAAATAACAAGAACACAAATTCAGATGCGGTGCGAAATTGTAATAAAATTACGTTTATGGGAAAGCAAAGTCACGCTGACACTCGTGATAAACAAGCTAGTGAAAAACGTACAAAAAATAATACTCATAATTCCGAGCGATTTGTGTTTTGCTAAAGGCTGTTTTTGCCTAGGGCGCCCTCTTAATGATTTGATGCAAATTTCACTTACCAGCGTTGCGGTTGCCAAGCCTTCCAAGTCCGAAGCCGGCAGAACAGGCTCGTCTATAACACGAAAGCAAGAAACCTGACGATAAACAGAAAAAAAAACAAACCGACAGATCAATTAGCTGCTGAATATTTAAGTAATTTAAATAGGGGTGCTTTTGGTCCAGCTACAAAAAAGTGGCCAAGTGCGAGTTTGACTCGCCCAGGAAGAGTTCCGTAGTAGCAAGTAATTATAAGACTGGATGTTTGTGTTGAAAGGGCATTAAAACTTTCTGGCATATCGACCCGCCGCCATTTTGTTTTTTTTTTCAAAATCGCGGCGCACGATGAAAGTGGTATATATATGGATTTGTATGTATGGATGAATTTGATGGCAATTTGTTTTACCAGCGATGTGGCCGCCAAACCTACAAGTTCCAAGCCGGCAGCACAGGCTCGTCCTAAACCAGAAAGCAAGAATCTTGACGTTAAACAGAACAAAATCAAACCGACTGATAAATCAAGTTATATTCCAGTTGCTTCATATTTAAGTAGTTTGTATAGCAAAGCAGTCGGTCAATCTGCAAGTTATCAAGAAGACAAGAAAAATCAGCAGTCGTAAGTTTTTACCCTTTTTACCCTCTAAGTACTAGGTCTAGCTGATGATATAGGGTCAGTGCACAAGTCAGTAGCATCGCCGACACTGACTTCAACTGTTCATACTATGTACCTATATTGACTTCATATCTACCTGTACTGACTTTAAATCTATTTACATTGGTTCTTTTTAGGGTCAGCGCTGACTTCTTAGGAATTCGGAGTCAGTCACTTATCAGTCCTCATGCATGAACGCTTGAGTTCATGGCTTGAACTGAACCCAAATAAATAATAAGTAAAAAATATTTTTTAAAACAAAACTTATTTAAACGTCCTAAAAAATAAAATAAAATTTCAATTCAATCAAAAATGCATCATTTTACTACATTACACAGTGAATGAAATTACACAATTTATACGATTTAAAAACTTGTTGCGAGATTTACTTGTGAAGATTTAATTAGGTAGAGGATTCACTTTCACAAAAATCTAATCTAGACCGACAATCAAGTCAAGACTAATCAAACCCGTCTAAACTTGATAGAGTTGCGT
Source organism: Argyresthia albistria (assembly GCA_963457715.1). Taxonomy (NCBI): domain Eukaryota; kingdom Metazoa; phylum Arthropoda; class Insecta; order Lepidoptera; family Argyresthiidae; genus Argyresthia; species Argyresthia albistria. The sequence continues at coordinate 4,364,532 of OY735256.1, forward strand.
CCTTTGGTAATCGATTTCCCATGGTCACCTTCCGGCTCCATAATCAGCCCCTGGACCTCATCCGGGACCAACTTAATTGACAAGATGAATCAAATGAGCCCAAACTCGATAGGGTTTGGTTTCGAAACAAAAAGACAGATTAAGGAACATGTAGTAGATACCGCGCTGTATAGGCCTTGAGTTTTATAACGGACTCTAAAAAGGGAAGAGGTTTGCGATTGTATTTTTTATGGGGCCCTCTGGACCACGGAGCTCTTGCTCTATCTACTTATGAAGTTAAATAGTTTAATACTAATTTCATTTACCAGCAATGTCGCCAAAGCTACAAGTTCCAAGCCGGCGAAGCAGGTTCTTGCGAAACCCAAAAACGACAAATCTGGCGATAAAAAGAACAACAACAAATCTATTGCTGCGTGTTTCAAATCTATTGCTGAGTGTTTCAAAAAATTGTTCGAAAAGAAGAATCAGACGTAAGATTTTTTTACTCATTAGGTACTTAAACGCGTCAGTTCATAGGATTTTATAACTAACTCTAAATAACCGGCCAAGTGCGAGTCGGACTCGCGCACGAAGGGTTCCGTGCCATTATTTATAAAAAACCGCAAAAAAAATGTATGGGAGCCCCCCCTAAATATTAATTTAATTTTAATTTAATTATTTATTTTTTAAGTAAATAATATACTCAATATATTGTGAACATTTTAAGCGTCTACCTGCTACCATTATCAATATCGAGCAAAAATGAGCAAAAAAATCACGTTTGTTGTATGGGAGCCCCCCTTAATATTAAATTTCTTTTGATTTTTAGTATTTGTTGTTATAGCGGCAACAGAAATACCTACATCATCTGTGGAAATTTCAACTGTCTAGCTACCACGGTTCATGAGATACAGCCTGGTGACAGACGGACGGACGGACAGACGGACAGCGAAGTCTCAGTAATAGGGTTCCATTTGGCACCCTTCGGGTACGGAACCCTAAAAAGGAAGACGTTTTATCAATTGTATTTTTTATAAAAAAACTTTGGACCACGGGGCTCATATGACGTTAAATAAATAGTTTAATGCTAATTTCAATTACCAGCGATGGGCATCGTGCGGGGGGCGGGGGGCGGCATGGGCGAAGCTGCTATTTGCTAGTCTGTTTTGTATGAAACCCGCTGCACCACGTACTGCCCCCGATAGTAAGAAGGGCGCATGTAGCATCATGTCCAAACCGAGATTTTTGATGATGATTGATGTTTTATGTAAAAAAATATTAAATGCCTGGCTGTCCCGCAAAGGAAAACTATAAGCATATTCTATTAAATTAATGCAATAAAATGGGTTTGCTAGGTTGAAAAGCACAAATAGCCATTTACGTCCTTTCAACTTAGCATAGTTAATGCATGCGACGACGACTCGGGCGCAACTGATCGATCGTTTGTTTACGCGCCACGCCACTCCCTCCCGCCCCCCGATCGGGACTCCAGTGCTTAGGGGCACTTGTGTGCAGTAGCGTCTTTCCAATGTAGTATTTCAGCGAAATGATAAAAAACTTCACAGCAAAGTAGGACGCATTTGCCACATGCGTCTAAAAATGTAATTGATATTCTAGATAGAAAATGTAATTGATATTCTAGATAGAAAAGGCCCATTTGCATCGATGGCATCGACATCGATTTAATATACCCAAGATACACTATCGGGTATATGAAATCGATGAGTTAATTAATAGCTTGCAAAGCATTGCAAAGGCGCAAGTGAGATCACTTACGTCTTACCTACTTAGTTCAGAATAAAATGTGTCTTTTCAATTTCTGAAGTGACTGAAATTTTCCGAAAGACACATGTACTTACGCAAATAAGCCTTTTCATTTAAGTTTATATTCAATGCGTCCTTTTGGCTTAGTACTCGTATCGTACATCATGCATCGACAAATGCGCCCTTAAACGTTACAGTAACTTCGGGTACTGAACTGACGAGCTAGGACAAATAAAAAAATATGAGCAGATGCGTCTTTTTTTACTGATCACGGCCCTATATTCAACTCTATTTTCAACCGACTTCAAAAAAAGGAGGAGGTTCTCAATTCGACCCGTATGTTTTTTTTTTTTTCTATGTTTGTTACGCGATAACTCCGCCAGTTATGAACCGATTTGAAAAAATCTTTTTTCGGCGTATAGGTAATACCTCAAGGGTGGTCCCATTGACACCAGGTCAGGATCTGATGATGGGATCCTGGAGAAATCGAGGGAACTCTTCAAATATTATAGGCAGACCTATAGTGATTTTTGTGTTTTTCATAATAACTCGTGCAAATGCACATGGTAAGCATAATATTGTGATGCGGAACTGCTGATGAAGACCACATATGGCCACCAGATCTGCTCAATACTAGGTACAAATACAATGCGTGGCTGACGGGCAGGCAACGCATAGCCTAAACCGGTGGACCTAGAGCCATGAAACTTTGTACAGGGGTTCCTTAGTCGCGTGGGGTAGCACTGATATAGGATTTGACACAATTAATTCCCCAAGGGGGGGGGGGGGATAGGGGGTTACAGTTAGTATTAAACTCAATTAGAGATGTGTACCGGTTCTACAAAAACCGGTTGTAGCATATATACCGCAGCTGTACTTTAATATCAGTTAACACGCGCGCTGCCCGCGCGCCGCCGAAAAGACAAATTATAAATTAGTGTGTACGCAACTCTTGCCAAAGCAACTTGCCTTTCATTACAATCCCGTCGCTCCTCAAATATATCGATTCAACCTCATCACATACACCAAAGACATTATATTCTAAACTGGTGACCCTTACGTGAAACAAAGCGAACATAAGTGATTTTTTGTGACAAGTTTAGTGAACTTTTGTAACATGAATGCCGAAGAAAAGGAGGCACCGGCCGCCGGCACATCGATTGAGGCAGCCGGGGCGCAGCAGACACCGCAACCGCAACAATATTTGCAACAGCCACCGGTCTATATGCTCAAACATGAAACACCGGAGCTGACAGCGGTATCAATTAAAAACCGCGTTCCAGAATTTTGGCAGGAGATGCCATCACTCTGGTTTCACCAATTTGAAATAATTATCAGCGCGCAAAAAGCTTCCGACCAGCTAAAGTACGAACTCCTAGTCGCAAGACTAGGACGCGACGAGCTGCGTCACATCAACGATTTACTCCGGGCGCCACCGACCACCCACAAATATGAAGCCATAAAAAGTCGTCTCCTACATGCTTTCCAGCAGTCAGAAGAAAAAAAACTGCACCAGCTGCTGGAGGAAATGGTTCTTGGTGATCAAAAGCCATCACTGTTTTATCGCCGTATGCAGGAGCTCGCCGGTGATCAGCTGCCAAAAGAAACATTACGCATTCTGTGGATTAAGCGTCTGCCACCTACAGTGCGCGCCGTATTAACGGGATCTGGCATTCAAGACATAGACAAATTGGCGGACATCGCTGACAAGATATTGGAAACTACATCAATGGGAGAGATCGCGCAAGTAAACCACGCGCCATCAGTACAATCAACCTCTTTCGCCTCCACCGCCGATTTAGAGAGAAAGTTAAATTTGGTGATAGAAGAACTACAACTTCTTAAGACACAGCAAAACAACGCCTGGCAAAATCAAAACTACCGCCGCGACAGAAGCAGGAGCAGGAGCTCGCGACCTACGTCAAGATCGCAATCACCCCGCAAGCCGTACGTAGATTTTGATGATCAATCCGCGCGCCCGGGTGATAGCAACTACCTGTGCTATTATCACTACGTGTTCGGAGAAAAAGCAAGGAAATGCGCAGAACCGTGCTCGTACAAAAGCACGGGAAACTAGTAGTGGCATCGTCAGCAACGGGAAACACAGCAACATCACATCGCCTCTGCATAACGGACAGGAAGACCCAGCAACCCTTTCTTATTGACACTGGGGCAGACATATCAGTCCTCGCATACAACAAGATCGCAAATACACGTGCCAGTAACTACAAACTTTACGCTGCAAACGGCACACCAATCGCTACATACGGCGAGAGACTGATAACAATCGACTTAGGCCTACGCCGAGTGTTCAAATGGAGATTTGTACTAGCAAATGTACAACGGTCCATCCTCGGAGCCGACTTCCTATCCGCGCATCAACTACTGGTCGATCTACACGGCCGACGACTAATAGACAAAGTGACGAATTTAAAGCTTCGCGCCTATACAACGGAGTGCGACGGCGAAACACTACGTTCAGTCGATGTGAATAATCCCTTTCACCAATTGCTGCTACGCTTTCCCGACATTACAAAAAAAACGTCGTTCAAAACGGTGCCTAAACACGACGTACAACATCACATATACACAAACAATCCGCCTATACACGAAAAGGCGAGACCGCTCAATCCAGTAAAGTACAAAGCTGCAAAAGCGGAATTTCAACGCATGATGGAAATGGGTATATGCAGACCATCAGATAGCCCTTGGGCCAACCCCCTACACGTCGTGCTAAAGAAAAACGGCGAAATGCGACCCTGCGGAGATTACAGACGACTAAACGCCATCACCATACCAGATCGATACCCAATACCGAGATTGCTTGACTTTACCTACACACTCAAAGGAAAACAAGTTTTCTCGAAAATCGATCTGCGGCGAGCTTATCATCACATTCCGGTCGCAACAGAGGATATACCAAAGACCGCCATCATAACACCCTTCGGTTTGTTTGAATTCACAAAAATGAGCTTTGGACTTCAAAACGCCGCACAAACCTTCCAAAGGTTTATCAATATGGTCCTGCAAGATTTACCATACGCATACGGTTACATTGACGATATTTTGATCAGCTCGGATAACGAGGAACAACATTTACAACACTTACAAGAAATTTTCACACGCCTAGACAACTATGGGCTTACAATCAACGTCGACAAGTGCGAATTCGGCAAATCACAACTGCAATTCCTCGGTTATCACATAGACAAACATGGTATACGACCGAGCATGGAGAAAGTCAAAGACATAACCGACTTTCCACAACCAAAAACCGTGCAAGAATTACGCCGTTTCCTTGGAATGTTAAACTTCTACAGAACAAGCATACCAAGAGCATCGGAATCTCAAGCAGAGCTCAACAAATACTTACTCAAGTCGAAGAAAAATGACAAAACCAAAATAGAATGGACCACACCTGCATGTGTAGCGTTCGAAGAATGCAAAGCAAGCATCAAAAACGCCGTTCTATTAACACACCCCGATACGTCATCACCCTTATCATTAATGACCGACGCATCCGGAAGCTGCGTTGGCGCAGCGCTCAATCAATGCATACAAGGCAAATGGCAACCTCTAGGATTTTTTTCTAAAAAACTCAACGATGCGCAACAAAATTACAGCACATACGACAGAGAACTTCTGGCAATCTACATGGCAATCAAGCATTTTCGAAATATGGTTGAAGGAAGAGAACTAACGGTTTACACAGACCACAAGCCACTATCTTTCGCCCTCAACAAGAAATCATCACCGTCAGACTCGCCTAGGAGACTAAGGCAACTAGACTTCATCGCTCAACTCTGTCACAAGATACAATACATCGAAGGACAAAACAATTCAGTCGCTGATGCACTCTCAAGAATAGAAGAAATCAGCGTACCGAACCTGTTCGATTACAAAAAAATATCCGAAGAGCAAAACACTGACGAAGAACTGAAAATTATACGTACACAAAACAATTTACAGTTCAAGAGGATGACATCATACGATAACGCATCACACCCTCTTACCTACGAAATGTCCACTTCTCACGCTCGACTTTACCTACCACAGCGATATCGAGAAGAGGCCGTTAAATCACTACACGATCTCAGCCACTCCGGCACAATCGCAACCAAACGCTTAGTCGCGCAGCGCTATTTTTGGCCACAGATGAATACAGATATCACGAGATATGTGAAAAACTGTATCCCATGTCAAAAAGCTAAAGTTCATCGACATACATACACACCACTGGGAGACTTCGAAGACAGCGAACGATTCCGGCACTTACACATGGATATCGTCGGACCGTTACCGCCATCCGAAGATTTCAAGTACCTCGTCACTATCATTGACCGTGCAACCAAGTGGCCGGAAATCGTCCCTATCAAAGACATGACCGCAGAAACGGTCACCAAAGCACTTATAGAACAATGGATTGCACGTTTTGGAGTTCCTGAGCGAATAACAACGGATCAAGGACGACAATTTGAATCACAATTATTCACCTCACTAATGAAGCGGTTGGGGATACACAAACATCGCACAACAGCCTACAACCCCAAAGCAAATGGTCAAATCGAACGTATCCATCGCACATTAAAAGCAGCAATCATGGCCCGATGCACCGACGGACAATGGACACAGCAACTTCCATTGATTCTATTGGGGATGCGAGCCGCCGTCAAAGAAGACTTAAAATACAGCCCTGCACAAATGGTCTACGGAACTGCGTTACGCTTACCGGGAGATTTCTTTGCACCTACCGAAGCAACCGTAAACGACGACAACTACACCAAGCAACTAATAGACACCATGGCATCCCTGCCGACAAACAATACAAGAAGACAAGAAAGGAGAAACATCTTCATACATCAGGATCTGAAAGATTGCACACACGTTTTCATACGCAATGAATGCAGAAAGTCCTTGGTACCACCATATGACGGACCATACCAAGTACTAGAAAGAACACCAAAACATTACATCATTCAAATCGGTAACAAAAAAACAAACGTGTCGTTGGACCGCCTAAAACCGGCATACATCATTCAACATGCGACACCACCAAATAATGAGACTTCGGGATTGAACAATGACACCCCTATAAACATTCAAAATCAAACAACCAACCCGACGCCGACGCCGCCGTCTCAAGTGGTTACCACTCGAAGCGGGCGAGTCAGTAAAAAGACCGTCCGATTCGAAGAAGTGCGTGCCGTGCGAACAATATAACAGTGTGAGTTTGACTTAATCTTAAGAGTTTTTTTTCTTGTTATTGTTTAAATATTTTGTACTCAACTATACACTTACCGATAGTTTATTTTATACTACTATATTATTAAGTTACTATGATTTTAAAATGATTGCATTACTTTTTACATGTTTATAAGCTAACATCATTGTATTTAGGTTCATTATTAATTTTTCACCCCTAGCTTCTTTTAGAAGGGGAGGTATGTAGCATATATACCGCAGCTGTACTTTAATATCAGTTAACACGCGCGCTGCCCGCGCGCCGCCGAAAAGACAAATTATAAATTAGTGTGTACGCAACTCTTGCCAAAGCAACTTGCCTTTCATTACAATCCCGTCGCTCCTCAAATATATCGATTCAACCTCATCACATACACCAAAGACATTATATTCTAAACGGTGAAAAACCGGATAACGTCACTACCGGATTTTTACCGGTGATTTTATTTTTAACCGGTATTTTTATACACGCGCGCGGAACACCAATTTATTTTGCCTCTGAAAATATCATGGACTTAGTATGGAAAATATTGTATGCGTGTACCCCAACCCAAGTAATCCGAACTATTCCGAACGCACCTTACTTTTTGTACATGCGCGCGGAACGCAACTTATAATGACGTCCGAAAATACTGTAAACGTGTAACCGAAAGCACCTTACTTCACATTATATATTTTTTTCTATGTATGGGATGGGGAATCCCCATTGGGGATCTATTTTGTCATATCGGAATTGCACCCTACTTCACATTCTATAATTTTGTCTATGTAAAGGGCCGTTTTGACTTTGATTAGTGTAAAATGCAGGTGTAAAGTGTGGCTGTGAGGTGTAAAGTGCGAGCCACATCTGGACAGCCACTGTTAAGCGTGAGTGATTCTGATTACTAATCAGCGAAGTAAGGCGAATAGAAGCGTGTTCTATTTTTTTGCAAATAGTACTGCCCCGCGCGTCCCTCTTCCCACTCCACTCGCAGCGCCCCTTCACTAGCAGTTTACTTAACAGCGTCGGGACAGCAAATTCGATTGTTTGACGCTCAATAACCAACCGGTTTCTAGTTTTCTACTAATCAGAGACGCTACACAGAGTTGGACACTACTTAACACTTCACAGCCCCATTCACAAAACCCACACTATACACTTAACACTTCACAGTGTCAAATTAAGCCAATTTCCATATAATGTCAAGAAATGTTCCTATAGGTTTTTCTCCGGTGAAGTACCGGTTTTTACTATAAAATCTCCGAAAATCTCCGGAGGCTAAAATTGCAACCGGTTACACACCTCTAAACTCAATCTAATCAAATAGGGTTTGTGGAAGTCGGTTTTTTCTAAAGTTTACTTTTTGTTTCAATTATAGAAAAAATATTAGATGCGCCCTTCTTACTATCGGGGGCAGCGTTTATGAAATTAAATAATTGAATGTTAATTTCACTTACCAGCGATGTCGCCAAAGCAAGTTCCAAGCCGGCAGAGCAGATTCAAGAGAAACCTAAAAGCGACAAATCTAACAAAGACATACAGACATATCAATTTAGTTTTATTCAAGTTGCTGCAAATGTTTATAATTATTATCGAAGTTTGTTTATCGAGACAGCAGATGAGCAGAGCAAGCAATCTGCAAGTAAGCCAGATCACAAGAACAATAAGGAGTCGTAAGTTCCTTCTTTCTTACTTTACTTAGAGCGAATTTTACCAACGAAGAGTAACTTTTTACTCGAGAGTATCTTCTACTTTTTCATAGAATGACCGTTTTGTACTGTCATTGTCATACAAATTATCCCCGGGATAGTTATTTTCGCATAACTTTTTGTTGGTAAAATCAATTAGTTATTGATTGATTGAAATGTAAGACTGATGCCCGATTTCCTGCGCGCTGATTAGGTTAAAATCGGCCTCAGCCAATCATTGCCGCTATTATTCAAAATAGCGGCACGTGATTGGCCGAAACTGATTTAACACACCTGATTACTTAATTAGCGTCCAGGAAAACGGGCGTGACGAGTGGGCGAGATTAAAATGATATACCTAAGCGAAAGCACCAGAGTTCGATTACCGGGCAAATGATTTTTGGAGTCGGTTTTATGTCTGGTTTTATATATAAGGTAGGTACCTACATATTATGTATGTTTAAAAAATATCTGCGATACTGGTAGACATTAAAATTAACTAGTGAAATACTTTCATTTCAGCAAGGGCAGTTTGGAATCTATGAAGGAATGGTTGTCGCTAATTGCCCTCCCTATTACTGTTTTTGCGCTGTTGGGAATCTCCTACTACATCTTTGGGATATTGCACGATTCCCAAGTCACTCAGAAGTACCGTTTTTCCGAAGTATTTGTGAGCTTCCTGAGATATGTTCTAAATGGAATATCGGATGGTATGGCATCTTTGTATCCTAATAAGTTATCTGGACCTACCGACAAGGGAACTATAACCGCGAGAGTCGATCCACCTACTGAAATTCTATCGGATTCTGAACCTACCGACAAAGGAACTATAACCGCGAGAGTCGATCCACCTACTGAAATTCTATCGGATTCTGAACCTACCGACAAGGGAACTATAACCGCGAGAGTCGATCCACCTACTGAAATTCTATCGGATTCTGAACCTACCGACAAGGGAACTATAACCCCGGGAGTCGATCCACCTACTGAAATTCTGGACAAATCATGTACCGGAATTGGAATCTGACAAAGAGAAAACAACCACTGAGAAAGGAACAAGTTGCAAAGGAGCAAGTGGTGCAACTAGTAGCTGGTTTGAAAGCCGAGAGAAGTTATGGCGAAAAATCATTAAAATGTAAGCGTGAATTGATCTCACACTCACGGCATAGGTATATCAGACCAATACCAACGTTTAATTGTCTGCCTGCCTTGCCTACCCACTTCAGTACATAAATCAACTTGTCCTCAACATACCGTTAATGGCTGTAATTTAATAATAAATGGACCCTTAAATAGAGTGAAATAGTAAAGTGATAGTATACCTACTGAGGAAAAGTGAAATAAGAACAATAACTATTTTTTGAAACAAAATATATTTAATACCACCTTTCGTTTACAAATTATATTTCAGTAAAGTGCCATTGATTGGCCGATTAACTATTTATATTACAATATTCTTCATAGAGCGCCACAAGTTTAAGTTGACAGTAAGTACAGTATACTGTGTTAGACAAAAAGTGCAGGAAATAATAACTTGACAATATTCATGAAAGTATATCTGAGACAACAAATATTTACGAGTTTTGCTAGTAGCGACTGTCAACTTAGACTGGTCGCACATTAGGTAATTAACACAACCGTTACAGTAAACGCCCTAAATAGTTAGTGCCCTATGGAAAGGAAAGTTATGAGCTATTCACAAGAATAACTAGATTAACTTTAAACGTTAACATTAATAATAACTGTTTAGTTACAAATGAACTGATATGGTCTTAGGCCCGTAATTAATCAACCTAGCCTTGACGCACTTGAGGCAACTAAAGAGCTGAGAGCGGCTTTGAGAGTTGTCTCAGCTATGTGGCTAAAGGTGCCGTGACAATGGATAACGTCAATCTTCTATTGAACATAATCGTGGCAAAGTTACAGTAAACTGGGTCGTTTTTTATTAAAGAAAACTATTTGGGATTTGAATCCCAAGAAACTCGCGCACAAATGATTCCAGAGTTGCTTACTCAGTGTAACGAACTGATCAAGTCGAGTCGAGATATCGTTGTAACAGCTGATATTCTAATAGTAGACTGTTGTACAAGTGCATAAAACGCACCATTTTACCTGAGACGTATTATCGCCTGAGGCTCGGGTGGATAGTCAAGTCGAGGGTAAAATGGGTTCTATGTACGAGTCACTGCTTTTTACTTCGATTGTGAGGAAATTAATATTGCAAAAATGCTACGCGACTGCAGACCGCAGTGCCGCCGCCGCGCTCGGAATCAATTTGAAAGAGATGCATAGAAACCAGGCCCTGGGGCCGAATTCTACTAAGTTCACAAGCATAAGCCTAGCACAAATTTCAATACGAGGTGTTCTACTAAAACCAGAGTTTGTGCCAGGCTTGTCGTATGCTTGTGAACTGTAAAATTCGGACCCTGGAGTTGCGTACGGAATTGCGCGCCAGTGGCTAATAGCGTGGGCGCAAAAAAACTTGTTTTTACTTGTCGACGGTGTGGTGCCGAGACGCGCCCGCTACAAACAAAACGATTCCGCGCTCTCGCTATAGTCACTGCCAAGCCATACCAATACTACCCGACCATTACAATTAGGCGCACCGCAAACATGGCGTCGTTGGAACTAGGGATGGGGATAGGAGTGGGCGTTATCTACTCGTATCGTGTAAACGTTACGAAAACCGCTATCGCGTCGGTAGCGGTCACCACGTTACTGGTTGTCTGTAAAACTGTCTAATATCATTAGCATGTTTTACGTGGGCACCCAATTTCAATCTACATTTCGGTTATGAATATAAAACTGAGACTTAAAATGTTAACAAGAAATTAACAGATTAAGATAACACGTAACATATAACAAGTAATTAACAGCACAAAAACAACAAAAAACAAATTATAACTGACAACGAAATCTCCAAGAACCGTTAACACGTATCACTGTCGAGAGCGAGTTACCGACTGCGCGTAACTAGGGTAAGCGCGGGGGATGAGGCGGGGTACGGGCGCCGAAACCGCATTCCTGTCGTGCGCCTAATTGTAATGGTCGGCTAGTACGCGACTCGCCACCCAGTAGTGTCCCCTGCGGTCTACGGTCCGTCCCGGAATCATAGGTGCTCCCAAACGGGCCATATGCTCACTGCAATATGTGGCCGGCAACTATTGGTGTCATTCTTGTGAGTGGGACACCAATAGTTGCCGGCCACATATTGCAGCAAAACCTGGCCCGTTTAGGAGCACCAGAGTCTGAGACTTAGAGCGAATTTTACCAACGAAGAGGAACTTTTTACTCGAGAGTATCGTCTACTTTTTCATAGAATGACCTCATTTAGAACTTGTCATACAAATTATCCCCAGGAATAGTTTTTTTCGCATATCTTTTTGTCTGTAAAACCCATCCTTAGACGAAGATATCACTTATGCACTAAAGGGGATTAGGTAACTTACTATGGACCATTGGCGTCACTTTTGTTTTCGCGGCCACCGATATCTTTATCGTTATTTAGTAGCAGTATCATAATGTATTATATTTAAAGAGGAAGCATCGCTGTAAACAATTTCTAAGCTGAGCTTCAAGTAACACTTTTTGTACTGAAAAAACTACAAAGTGTGATATGATATATCTCAGCCCCGAAATTATCTAGCTATATGTAAGTACTTCATAGTAAGATTAGTATATTTTTATTTTGCTCTTTCAAAAACAACTTTCATGAGTGGCCGCCAAAACTCAAAATCGACCAAACTCTAACGAAACGTCAAAAAGACGCCAACATTGCCCAATCCCCTTTACTTTGTGCTTATTTATTAAATTCCTTAATTTGACCAGGCTATCTGCAACACAGGTAGATCCGGGTTATATTTGCAGGTACATTTTGACACTACTATTACATACTAAGCGACAAGTATAGGCGCACTGGGTTACAGGATTAGATAATCATTGATTAACTTTATAAAAACACTATCGACGACTGCCCTCTCTGACAAGAAAACTGCAGAAGTCGCATCTGATCTAATTATCTTGCTTTTCCACCTTTGATTTCCAAACACAGTTCTTTTACGCTTATTGCCGCAGCAGGTATAAGTGTAAAGAACTGTATTTTTACAAACTCTAAACACAAAAGCAGTCCTACAGAGGATAGTCAAATAGATTTAATATTAGTCGTGCGTGAGGACTTTGGAATCGCCGACTCAGTAACACAGCGATCGATCGTCAACAATTTAAAGTGATTTTTCCGAGTTGTACATTCGTTTTTAGTTACGTTATTGTGAGTTAGGTAGGAGAGTGATTTCAATAACAAAGTAAGCATCAGTCTTATGTCCAGCTACGATAGAATTGAAAGGCTATCTTTACATGTATTTTAAATTCAATCAGAAAATTGTTTTCACCGAGAGTGTATATGTATCAAACATGGAAGCAATGCCACATTTGACAATGAATGGTAGGCATTTTTACTCGCTGTGTACCTCGTGTTGATGTCATCTCGCAATCCATGCAAGATAGTCATATGAAGAAGCCTCTACAATACAATTCTACTAGTTATGTACATAAATCAATAAATCATTCTATCGGTTCCCATTGGACGGACACACATAATTGCTCTTTAATTTAAAACTGTTTACGATTTACTAATAAAGAAGATACAATGAAATCTAGTTACACAATACATGTGACCTGTTAAACAAATGAAAGTTATATGCTGTATCAAGTCTTTTCCAGGGTTTTTGGCACGTTAGTATCTATCTGTGGCTTTTTATTGATCCAATATCTCTATGGAGCGATTTTTCAATCCCCTAATAACATACAGATATGTATTAGCCTCATTTTAATTTTTTACAGGTAGGTAAAAATTCATCAGAGAAATATACCGATAAACTTATACGAGGACTGAAAAATCGGCCTTAAACAGATTTACAGATCAAGTCCTATAGCTTTCAGGAGGATATGATACAAATAATAATCAATTACTTTAATACAATGTAGAATATGATGTGTAAATACTGTGTTATACAAAAATACTTTATGAAACGTTTCGAGAAAATAATATAAGTAGTAGGATAAATTGCCTGCGGCTATCATGTCGGCATTTGACATAATTTTCAGAGACTTCTCGAAACATTTATATATTTTTCCATCGGATAGCCAACGACACAACACTAATGATGTATCGTCCGCCCTAAATGAAAGCCAACGGGTTTAGTTTTGACACATCTTTGTACATTTTGTTTTCAGCTGGAAGTCTCACAAGCATATACTCATCAGTGAAATAAATGTCAATACATGTGCCATAAATAAATTAAATAATTATTTTCTTAATATCTGTAAATAGGTGACTTTTCGAAAGACTAGAGACGCGTCGATCAATATAAAATTTTGATAAATATGGTTTATACAATTTGGGACGTATATTTTTAGCTCATTTTGTTGAAGTTAAAGATTTTGTGATACATCGAAAGTGGTTTAAAGTAAATAATATATTTAAAAGATATATAGGTACGAATATACATGTAAATAAATCTGTGACTTGGTCAAAGTAAACAAATAGGTAGGTATAATATTTCAAATAAAAGGGTCTTTCCTAAATTAAATTGCTTCTAAGAAACTATCGTAAAATTATATCTAAGATCAGTAGGTTTAAAATTGCTGCCGCTTTGAAAAAGTAGAATTATTATGACAGAAATATAACCCTAAAATAGTTACCATAGAATATTACTTAACTATTTATTTATATTTACATTTTCCTCAATTGGCAAGTACTAAAATAATACTGTGTATAAATATTGTTCAGTAATAAACTTGTAAAACTCATTTAACCTAAAAAAGTATTTACAATAAACTATTCTATGATTATTTAGCTACATAGTAAACTGTATTTTTGAACAAAAACGCACTAACATCAACCCAGCATTTTAAGATTTCACAATCTATATGAATGATGTACGACAGAGAAGTTTATATTTTTAAAAGTATTGATTTTAAAGGTACCTTCACGTTACTATGAAATGAACACCTTATTCCTTTAGAAATCTAGTGTTCTCGTGTTCACTAAAATCGACTAAAGGCCTTAGAATAACGCCGAATAGGCCATGAATTTTACCACGAAGGACTATTCAACACACTTTGACTATTTCTCGTATAAACTTCGATTTAAATCTCCACTAATCTCACATACACCCGACCCTTTTATGAATAAAAAAAATGCCTATATTACTCAGTCGAATTAGATATTCCGGCAATGTATTGTCTTTACACGAATCATCGGCACACGTAAATTAACCAATGCGGGCACGAGCTCGCAAGGAGGAGACACGAATCGTTGGCACTAGCCTTG